>RJWM01011079.1:8095-61134 GCA_004363535.1 Dasyprocta punctata | reverse complement strand
GTATTTTTATACAATGGAATATTACTCAGCTATATAAAAGATGATCTTGAGGCTTTTATAGATAAATGGAGGCAACTTGAGACTACATTCATAAGTGAAATAAATCAGACTCATATTTGTAAATATATTGTCTCCCTAGTGTAAAAAATAAATAATAATTTAAAAAACTGAAAGAGTTATAAGATCCAAAAGTACAACATGTATTGTAATAAGGAAAGGGAAAGAAAGTGGTCGAAATACATATAACTGTATGTATGTGTAAGTATGCAAAAGAGATAACTATACTACTCATTCTCTGTTAGTTCATTAGAAAGAATAGTTTGTGTTGTCATTGTTTGATTGTCTGATTTTATGTCTAGATTTCATAACTTGAAAAATCACTTCTAAGATAACAATATGTAATATATTAACTAGCACTGATTTCTTACTTTTTTTGAAATTCTGTATTGCTTCTATCTTTTTTCTGTTTTGCTTTTTAAAAATTAAAAAAGAAAAAAGAAAAAAAGAAAAAAAATTTTAAAAAAAGAAATGTAAAAAGCCTTCTTGGCTCATGGGCAGCACAGAGATAAAGGTGGTGGGCAGAATTTTGCCAGCCAGCTGCAGCATGCCAACCCTGAGTCTAGAGGACAGAGCCTGAACTTTGGTATCAGACAAACCAGGAATTCAAACGTGCTTGTCACTTGTTAGCTGTGACCTTGGGAAGGTTACATAATCCTCTTAAACTCTAGACCTTGAAGAGTTGTTGTGAACACTAGAGTTCACCGGTGTAAAGTTTCCGGCATGCAGAGAGGGCACTCAGCAAGTGTAAGTCCCCTTTTGATTTCTCTTGAGGATCTTTCTCAAACTAGAATTCAATAACCCAAGAGTGCAAAGTCCACTTCGAATCCTTTATGGACAAAGAAGCCTGAACATTGGATACAGGCTGGTTTTGGTCTACTCATCAGGCTCTTTGGCCTGCTTGCAAATGCAAATATGTGTGCACAGAGCTCGCATGTTTACACGAATTTCACAGTGCTGCAGGACAAGAAAACAACCCCTCCCTGGTCCAACTAGAAGGTGTTCTGGATTCTGGATTTGTTGGAGATGCCTCCAGTTTAGCAATTCCTCAGTCTTTTATGATTTACAGTGTGTCAGACTGAAGGCTTTTAATAAAAACTTTAAACAAACAATAAATAAATATAAGTGGAGATAAAATAAAGAAGATGAACATTCAGAAGTACCAACCTTTTACTAATTTAATTGGCTATTACATTAAAATTTCTTTGAAATGTTCTATTGTAATAATTATATTAATAGATAACATTTTAGTTCTTAACAGAAAATAGGACGTTATCTTAAAAGTTTGCCTCAATATTTTAAAATCTAAGGAAATAAAAGATCATTCAAAATCACATAAAGTAGCAGCACATAAATGTTTTAACCTTTGTCATACAGAGACAAGGCTATACAGTTATATCTTATTACTTCAACTATGGTAAGATGTGGAGCTGCAACTTACCCAGGATTGAAATTCTAGTCAGTACACTGCACAAATAACAATACTGGTCCTAGTAATTCTTGAAAATGTCTTCATCTGTGCATTAAAATACCAGCAGCAAGAAGTCCACTAGCATTGGTTTTTACTCCAATATTGAATAAAAACAGTTTGACAGAGAGAGAGGTCAGCAGAAATACATTGGCTATGTTTCAGAATCTATGCTGATTAATTAAAAGTGAAATATCAAATACATAACCACATAGCATGGTTACTTGATCAGAGAAAGAGCTATTTGAGATCTGAAAACCCACTCACTGAGTGACCACTTTCCTCATCACATAAGACTGATTGAATCATTTGAAATATTAAAATTCTCTATTTCTGTGTCTCTGTCACCTTTCATTCTCAAAAAGTTAAATGTGTAAATGGTACAACTCAACTATTCCTTTTGGGAAATCACAGTATATCAACATTGGCAGAAGAAATCAAAGCAGTAAGAGGCTAGGACCCCCTGGTCTTGATGCCTGTTCTGGTACAGGCTTTCTAACTTGTGACATGTGAACTAGAGTTATGTGACCTTGCTCCATGTCAAAATCCATTTGGCATCTCTGGAGCTCAATTCCCTTGTGCATTAAGTGATTTTTGACTCTGAGAACTATGCCCAAACCTTCTATAGGAAGAAATACTGCTTCCAGGAAATAAATAAGGGGAGGGGAGGACAGTGTTGTTGCTGGGCTCCTGTAGCTGTCTTCCCTGGATCTCTCCTGAGAGCAGCTTAAAACCTAGACTGCTGCATCTGTGCTCAATTGCACCTTGCACTTATGAATTAAGGATATGGCATTCCTCAGTGCTAATCTTAGCTCTTTCCCTTGTTACCAGCAAGAAGCATGGTGACTTAATGCTGTCTAATTTTCATTTTCTCATGCATGCAATGGAACTAATAATGCAAATTTCATGGCATTTTGTTAAATATGTAACATACATCAGACCCAGATAGCTTGTATCCCTTGGTAATTAAACTTTTGGAAGCAATAGAAATCTACTAAATTAAGTAAAATAAATCAATAAATAAGGATGATACTGAATGAACAAAAAACGATAAAGATACAGCAAGCAGTACTGGGGAAAACAGTTCAGGATATAAGCTGCTACAAGAGATAATTCAAATAGCCTAGACTGGATCAGACAATTACATCTTTTGGCACAGGGGAAAACATTCCTGTGATTAAAACCCCATTCAAACCACATGGCATAAGAGAAGGTAACTTCCCAAAGGCAAAGGATGCTGTTTCCGCAACACAAAAGGGAATTTGTGCAGAGAGAAATCAGATTCCATGCTGAGTCCTGCAAGTTACTGTTGATGTCATCCAAAAGACAGATTCTTCTAAAAAGTTAGTGGTTTAAAAAACATAAAACCTGTCCAGTAAAAATAGAATTTAAGTCATGTCCCCGTTCTGACCTTTTCAGCTAACTTGCCTGCTTGATTGTTTGCCCTTTGATGGTTCTAGCCAAGAATTCTCATTGAGAGACTTGACAAACTTAATTTCTTTTAGGAGTAAAGCTCTGTATGTAAGTGAACTAGACTGTACGACACCATAATCCCAGTAGGTAAGCCTAAGGGGTCCAAACATAAGCTGAGTTTTTTCACTTATAGAACCATACAAATTTGGTGATAACCTAATGAATTCTTTAAAATGTTATCTTCACCCAGAAATACAAAGAAACTCAGAAACCAGAGCAGCACCCAGACTGACCTCCATGAACTCCTTCCTTTGTGCAGCTCAACCATGCTAATTAATAATGTTCACAGCGTGGCCTGGTCACATTAGGCCAAATTATACCATCAATATTATATTTAGTCATGAGGGAAAGAGAAGATAAGGGAAATTGGGGTGAAACAGACCAAGATGAACCATGTAATCTCTTGTTTGCAATTTTTCATAGCAAAACAAGTAAACACTTGGTATATACAATTAGACTCAAAAATTCAGATCCCAGTGTGAATTTTCTGGACAATATCTTACAATTATTATCTCTATGGCCTTTTCCAATCCAGTATAAAATAGATGAATAAAAATTCACACTTTCAATCTATAAGTAGGGCAATGCAATTAAGTCTGATTACATTTTCTGTATAATTTGACCACTATAAATCAGAGTTTCAGAATTCTAGTCTGTCAACTGTTGCCTAACTGGAGGGGAGCAGTTGTTGTTCTGTGGATCTCAATTTTCTCATATCTTGAATGAGAATACTGAACAGCAGATTTCCTAATCCTTTCCTTCCTGTTTCAGTTTTCATTAATGTTGGAGTCACAGGGACCTCTAGGAATAACTACTTTCGGTGTCAAAGAACCCAAGCTTCTCCTGAGAAGGAAAGAAGGGAAAGTTAAAAGGCTCATTTGTCCACCTTGATTCAGATGAGCATGAATTGCTGGAAAGAGCATCTACAGATGCTATTTGTGGAGTATCATTCTTTGAAGACACTGATTGTATGATATTTAGCATGATTATAAAAGTCAGGGCAGCAAATTTTTTATGTTAAAAGCTGGATAATAAATATTTCAGACTAATCTGACCTATCAGCTGCTCTGTCTTCAAATTTGCCACTGCAGTGTGAAAGAACATAGACAATACAAAAACGAGGAGTGGGATGATTACAAAAATAAGCAGTGAGAACTTGGCTCATGTGCTGACCCTTGGTTTAAGAAATGCTCTTTGTGATAAGAAAAGATGATCTTGTCCCTGCAACACACTAAGCTGGAGAGATGTAAGGCTTAGCGGAGTTTATTGTTACCAGGAAATTTGGGGAAGCATTTCAAAACCATAGGATAGTTTGGAATAAAAGCAATGTAAGGATCACCAAACTAAGAGGCATAGGATAACAGGTTAAAGTAAAATCACATCATTTAACTATTCAGAAAATTGGTAATCTCTGTAAATTTAAGGTTCCTCATTTTCAAATTTTGAAAAAAGAAGTAGCACACTCTGTGTCTAAAAGGAATAAGACTAGGAATAGAAACAGTTAACATTTGGGTAGTCTCATAAACTTGAAAATACTCTTTTGACATTTGTCATTAATTCCTATAAAAGCCCTTTAAATTCCTAGGAAAGCCCTTAGTAGCTGCCTAAAGTGTGGACATCATTATCTCCTGTAGATATCATTATTCTCATCTTATCGTTAAGATACTGAAAGTCATGTGAAGAAGAGTAAAAGTGAGATGAAAACATTCTAAAAGACCCACCATGCCACCTTGGGATAAGGTGCTATGATTATTCAAAATAAGGAAAATTATGTTTACCAAGCCTCCGCCCATCCAAGTTGAAGTAGTGCAATTTCATCACAGTATTTAAAATCCAATTCAACATGCAAGTTCTAAAGCTCACTGTGTATGTTATCAGTTACCCTGTTAAGGAATTTATGCTTCTCATAGTGAGTCCTTGCACTCAAAAGGAAAGGCCAGAGAATCTCTCTTTATATTTCCTTCCTTGCCTAATAATATAAGGGCAAATAGAGCTATTGCTATATTTGAGGATATAAGAGTAACATATCAACAGAGATCCAGATATATATTCAAACTGTACAAATAAAATATGTGGAGGAATGGGAATGGAGAGTTATTAGCAAACTTTGACATCCTCCAAACTCTCAACAGTACCTTCCAGTGAGAAAGCTGTGAGAATTTTCCCTTAGGTGAATCTGACCAAAGGTAAGGATGATGGGTATATAGCAAGTATCTCCTCATACCTTCAACTGTATAATCAAGTCAGGGACACATGACAGGGCATCATTCCCAAGTATAAGAAATAATCTCAAGTATTACCTTTCAATATTTTACAATTTTAAAAAATTGAAATAATGAAATTGGGCAAATGGGCACAGTGTAGTTTGGTAATTACATGATTTTCTTCTAGTTTTCTTTATATATATGTTAGTTTTTAAATATATGGTATTTCTGTACATATATGGTATATTAGGACTATTAAGGATAATCTTAATATTAAAATTAGGAAAATATAGAAAAATAATTTATGATGCAAGAGTAACCCATAATTTTTTAAAGCAAAATAACTACTACTGTGGCAGATTTTTTTCTTTTTCAGTTCTGGGAATTGAACCAGGGCTTCATGCACTCAAGTACTCTAACCCTGAGCTAAACCTCATATCCCATGGCTTATTTTTGAAGTTGCTTACAATCAACGCTCCCATTTCATATATTCTTCTGCAGTGTGACTGTGCCACATTCCACATATAGAGGTAGAATTTGACTTTCTTTTCCTTTTGAATGTGAGCCAATACTGCAGCTTATTTTGCCAATAGAATGTGACAGAATTGACACCACATAAACAACAATGCTAAGATTTAAAATTTTTGTTTTGCTGCCTGATACCCCGCGTCTCCTTGTTTTGCTCTGTTTTATTTTGTTTTGTTTTGTTTTGTTTCATTTTGTTTTGTTTTGCTTTTTTGAAAGCCTGATAAGATGAAATATTTAAATAATATCTAGACTATTATAATACCTTATAATTAGCTCAGTTTATGATTGAAACTCATGCATACCAAAAGGAAAAAAAATCTTAAATCACCAAAGTAAATCAACAGGTACCCACACAAAGATAACAAAAATGTTTAAATTATTTGACAACTTTAAAAGCAACCATCATAAATATGTTTCAATGAGCCATTATAAACATGGTTAAGATAAAGAAAGCTTCATAAATTCATGGGGAAAGAAGGACATAGAGAAGAACAAAATAGAAATTTTAGAACTAAAATAAATAATAAGCAAATTTTTAAAAATCAATGGGTATGCTCAACAGCAGAGTGAGAGGACAGGAGAAAGAATCAGTAAAACTGAAAATTAATTCATAAAAGTAAGCAAATCTGACCAGAGTGACAAAATAAACGAACAGAGCTTCATATATATGTGGGACTATAACAAAAGCTCTAATATTTGTATCAGGAAGACAGGAGGAAGAAAAAAGGAAGGGGAGGGTAATGAAAATATTTTTTAAATTGCCCCTGAAATCTTCACAAATTTGTCAAAATACATGTTCTATAGATATAAGAAAATGAACAAAACCTAAATAAGGTAACCTACTCTCCCAAAACATAGCATTCATAAAGATATGATGAAGCTTCTGAATACTAAAAACAAAGAAAAAACTTAAAAGCAGCCAGAGAAAAATGGCATATTACTTAAATTAGGAAAAAACTATTTGAATGAGGTGGATTTCTTGCCAGATTTCATGAAGTTCAGAAGGAGGTGGCATGGTACGTTTCAAGTGTTGAAAAAGAACTGTCAATCCTGAATACCATCACTGGCAAAACTTGTGCCATTTGTAGGAAAATGTATGCACCTTGAGACCATATTGTTAAGTGACATAAACCAGACATACAAGCTTAAATACTGTATGGTTTCTTTTATATTAGAAACTTACAATATAAATAAAGGAGGAAAATAAAAAGTAAATATTAGGAAGCAGGGAGATAAATATTTTGCAAAAGGGAAAGACAAAGAGATAGAAGATGAAGAGAGAAAGGAGAGGACAAAGGGGTGAAAAAGAATTAAGATGTGTTATGTACATATACCAACCCTCCGCCATGAATGTAATTATTATGTACTACAAACATAATAAAAATTACAATAAACTTTTAAAAGTCCTCCAGGAGTAAATAAAAAATGGACATATCCACAGATGAAAATTGACCAAAAGCTTTTCACCAGCATATTTATAATTTTAAAAATGGCTACAGAAAGTTTCATAGGAGAAAGAAATAATAAAGGGAGGAATTAAGGAATGTGAGGAAGAAAAAGCAAAATATTCTTAAAAGGTGTAAATATAATAAAGTTTCTCACAAATTTTCTAAAATATTTTATGGTTAAAGCAGAATGGCAAAATAATTAAGTTAAATAAATGTAGTTTGTACCAAATTTATTTTTGCAGTGCACAAAATAGAGATTCTTTATAATGCGCTACATAAAGATCCCTTAATTATTCATGAATATATATGGACTATAAATTCATTAAGGTAATATGGTAAGTTGTTTAATAGTATAAACTCTGAAACTAAATCAGATTGGTTCAAATTCCAGTTCAATTTATTAGCTGTATAACTTGGAACTTGTTGCTTAACTTCTCCATGCTTCAGCTTCTTCATTTCTAAAAATGAGGATAATAACTGTATCTACTTCAAAGTGGTGTTTATAAGGAGGAATAAATTAATGCACCCAAAGTACTCAGGGAAGTGCTTGCCATTACACCAAGTGTAAAGCCTCAAAGAAGTCTCTTTCATAATGGCCTAAATTCATATTGAAAACATGTGGATAAGAAAAAGATTATGAACTTCAAGGCAAAAATGGGAGGGAAAAGGAAAATGTTCCTGG
This sequence comes from Dasyprocta punctata, assembly GCA_004363535.1. Classification (NCBI taxonomy): domain Eukaryota; kingdom Metazoa; phylum Chordata; class Mammalia; order Rodentia; family Dasyproctidae; genus Dasyprocta; species Dasyprocta punctata. The sequence goes on along the minus strand of RJWM01011079.1, from coordinate 53,274 downwards.
CCCCCTCACCCTCACCCCAGGGACCTCAGAAGTTGGTAGGATCATGGGTCACCCTTCCTCCTCATCCCAGAGAGCTTGGCAGACAGCAGAATCATTGGTCGCCATTCTCACTCACCCCAAAGATATCAGCAGCTGGCGGGATCTTTGGTTGCCCCCACCCTCACCCCAGAGACCTCAGCAGCTGGCAGAATCCTCATTTGTCACTCCTCCCCACCCCAAAAACTTTTGCAGCTGGAAGGATCTTCAGTTGTCTTTTCCTCCCACCCAAAAGACCACAACAGCCCATGGATTATCAGTGACCCTTTCAACCACCTGCAGATCCTTGGTGGTCTGATGGGAGCCTCAGCAATCCCTCACCCACACAGAGGACCTCAGTGTGACTTCAACAGTGTGTTGAGTCTCCTCCTCAAATAGAGGACCTCGGTGGGTAAACAACAGCAGCAGCAAATCCTCCATGCCAGTTGTAGGAACTTGGCGAGACCAGCAAGAGTGTGTGTGAGTCCTTCTTCCATACAGAGAACACTGGGTAGGTTGAAGGGAACGCCAACAAGGCCTTCCCCAGAGGAACTCAAAAAGGCCTACAAGAACCCCAGTGACCAAGTAGGGTCCTGGCTGAGGCACACACTATATCCAAGTAGATCTGGCAGCCTGGAACAGCCACAGTAACAATAGAAGCTAAGGGTTAGCTTACATCAATGCTCCTAGGCCAGTCAGCCAAGGAAAACCATAGGACTTACCCAACAGGCTCTGCATGAGGAATTCAGGTGATGGGTCCCTCCCCTTCATTGTGAGACACAGCAACTGGACAAACATCAGCCACACAGTAAGACCCTAAGACACTCACGACGGACAGTTGACACTAGTGGGATTGAAAAGACCAAAATATTAACCGAGGATGTAAAAATGACAAAATGAAAAAGCAAAATGCAATCTCAAATGTTCAGTCCATCAGGAACAAGTACAGGAAACATCAAAACAGAGAACATTACAACGCGAGCGCAAGGCCGGCCTGAGCTACATAGTGTGACCCTGCATCAAAAAAACCAGGGCTGGGAGTTTGGCTCAGTGGCTTAAGCACCTGCCCTGGCAGGTGCAAGGTTGTGAATTCAATCCCCGGTACCAAAAAAAAAAAAAAAAAAAAAAAAACCCCAGAGAACATTAGAAGTTATACACTGGAAATTTCTGAAAAGATAGCAAGTGAAATAAAGAAACAAATTCATGAGGCTATGGAGGACATCAGATTAGAAATAATCTCTCACATAAAGAAAGAAATGACAACCTTAATAAAAGAGTTGCTCAGCATAACTAGAGAAGACATAGATAAAAAGGTACAGGAGCATGGGAAAATGATGGAAACCTTGAATGAGCAACTTGGGAAATAAATAGAATGCTTTATTCCAGTCACATGGAATGTCATTTTCCATCCTTTGACTTTTAGTCTATGAGTTTCCTTTTGAGTCAGATGTGTTTCTTGTATACAGCATATTGTTGGATCCTGTTTTTGGATCCATTGTGTCAACCTATTTCTTTTAATTGATGAATTGAGGCCATTTACATTGATGGATATAACTGACATATACTGGCTTAACTTTGTCATGTTATTTTCCTGTTGTTGGTTTCTTGCTTTTCCAAGATGATCAAAAGTGATAAAGAAGGTCACTACATATTTGTTAGGGGAAAAATTCAAGAGAAAGAGCTAGCAATCATAAATATATATGCACCAAATACAAGAGTACCCAACTATACAAGAGAAATACTAATAGACATGAAAACCCAAATATGCAATAGCACAACTGTAACAGGGTACCTTAATACCCATTGTCACAAAGAGATATATCAATGAGACAAAAAGCTGGCAAAGAAATGAGAACTGAATTAAACCTGTAAACAAATGGATTTAGTAGACATGTATAGTGTTCCACACAGCAACATCAGAATATACATTCTTCTCAGCTGCACATGGGACATTCTCTAAAATAGACCATATATTAGCCCATAGAACATGCTTAAGTAAATGCAAAGGGATTGAAATTATCCCATGCATATTATCTGACCATAGTGCACAGAAATTGCAATTTAATGGCAAAAGAAACTGTCAAACCTACATAAACACATGTAAATTAAATAAAAAACTCTTGAACAACCAAAGGGTTACAGATGAATTAAAGAAGAAATTAAACAATACTAAAATTCAATGAAAATGCAGATACAACATACCGAAAACTGTGAGACACAATGAAAACCATGCTAAGATGGAAATATATAGCAATGAATTGTCACATCAGGAAGAATGAACACAAATAAACAACCTTATGCTTCTACACCTCAAGCTTCTACAAAAAGAAGAGCAAGTCAAGCCCAAAGTTCACAGAAGAGAGGAAATTATAAAGATCTGTGCAGAAATTAATGCAATAAAGACTAAGAAAACAATACAAAGAATGAATGAATTGAAGAGTTGGCTATTTGAAAGAAAACAAAAAATGGATAAACCTCTAACCAACCTTATGAAGAAAAAGAAAGAAAAAACTCAAATTCATGCAACAAGGAATGAAAAGGGAGAAATTATTACAGACCCCATGGAAATTCAGAAGATCATGAATACCTACTTTGAAAATCGTTACTCATATAGGGTGGAAAACACAGAAGAAATGGACACATTTCTAGAAACATATGAATTACCAAAGCTGAATCAAGATAAAACAATTTTGAATAGCCCAATATCAGCTACTGAAATTGAAAATGTGATTAAAAACTTGCCAACAAAGAAAAGCCCAGGTACTGATGAATTCATGGCTGAATTCTACATGAAATTTAGAGAAAATTTAGCACCAATACTACTCAAACTCTTCAATGAAATTGAAAGGGAAACAATTCTCCCTAACTTATTCCTGGAGGCAAGTATTACTGTGGTACCAAAACCAGTGAAAGACCCAATCAAAAAGGAGAACTGTAGGTCAATCTCCCTAATGAACATTGATGCAAAGATTCTCAATAACATACTCGCAAATAGAATGCAGCAAATTGTCAAGAAGATTATACATCATGACTAAGTGGGATTTATCCCAGAAATGAAGGGATGGTTTAACATACACAAATCAATAAATGTAGCATACCACATCAACAGAGCCAAAGACAAAAATCACATGATCATCTCAATAGATACAGAAAAAGCTTTTAATAAATTTCAACACTTGCTCATGATAAAAACCTTACAGAAAATTGGAATAGATGGTATCTACCTCAATCTGATAAAAGCCATCTCTGACAAACCAACAGCCAACATTATACTAAATGGACAAAAATTGAAAGCTTTCACTCTAAAATCAGGAATAAGACAAGGATGTCCACTATCACCGCTTGTATTCCATATAGTTCTGGAAACATTAGCCAGAGAAATTGGACAAGAGAGAGAAATAAAAGGAATAAGGATAGGAAAGGAAGAAGTTAAATTATCACTATTGGCAGATGACAAGGTACTCTACATAGAAGACCCCAAAAATTCCATCAAAAGGCTACTAGAGTTAATAAATTCAATAGTGTAGCTGGATACAAAGTCATCACTCAAAAATCAATAGCATTCCTGTACACAACAAACTCACTGAGAGAGAAATTATGGAAATAACACCTTTCACAACAGCACCCAAAAAATGAAATATTTAGGAATCAACCTAACAAAGAATGTAAAAGACCTATATGCTGAAAACTATAGTACTCTAAAAAAGGAGATTGAAAAGGATGTTAGAAAATGGAAAGATATCCCTTGCTGTTGGTTAGGAAGAATCAGCAATGTGAAAATGGTCATGCTCCCAAGACTGTTATACAGATTTAATGCAGTCTTGATCAAAATACCATCAACATACCATACAGATCTAGAGAAAACATTCCCAAAATTCATTTGGAAACAGAAGAGACCTAGAATAGCAAAGACAGTTCTGGGCAACAAAGGCAAGGCAGGAGGCATCACAATCTTAGACTTGAAAGCTGCTATACTACAAAACGGCTATACTACAAAGCTGCTATAATAAAATCAGCATGATACTGGCAGAAAAACAGACCTGAGGATCAGTGGAACAGAATGGGAGGTACAGACACAACTATAAACACACTCAGCTATCTTATCTTTGACAAAGGGGCTAAACATGTTCATTGGAAGAAAGATAGCCTCTTTAATAAATGGAACTGGAAACACTGGCTTTCCACATGCTGAAGCCTGAAACTAGACCCCTGTCTATCACCATGCACTAAACTAAAGTCAAAATGGATCAAAGATCTAAATATTAAAATAGAAACACTAAATCTACCAGGAGACAAGGTAGGTAGAAATCCTGAAGACATAGGGGTAGGCAAAGTGTTCATGGAAAAAAAAAAAAACACTCAGGAGGTACTTCAAAAAATCAACAACTGGAATTTCAGATCTCATCATATTAAAAATTTTGGCACTTCAAAAGAAATCAGCAATAGATTGAAGAGAAAACCCACAGAATGAGAAAGAATTTTTGCTAGCTGTCCCTCAGACAAAGGACTTATATGTAGAACATATAAAGAATTGAAAAACATCCAGCCCCCCAAATTCAAAGACCAAATCCAAAAATGGGTGTCTGAAATGAACACACACTTCTCAGATGAAGAAATACAAATGAAAAATAAATATATGAAGAAATGTTCAGTATCATTGATCATTCAAGAAATGCAAGTTAAAACAACATTGAGATTCCATCTCACTCCAGAAAGAACGGCTGCCATCAAGAAATCAACCAATAACAAATGTTGGCAAGGCTGTATGGAAAAAGGAACTCTTCTCCACTGTTGGTAGGAGTGTAGACTAGTGCAGCCACTGTGGAAATTAGTGTGGAGATTCCTCAAAAAACTAGGATTGGAAGTCTCATTCAATCCATCTATTCCCCTTCTGGATATTTTCCCAGAAAAACTGAAAATGTCATGCCACAGTAATATATGTGCACCCATGTTTATAGCAGCTAAATCTTGGAAACAACCGAAATGCCCATGAAATGCAGAATGTATAAAAAGATGTGATATTTTTATACAGTGGAATATTACTCAGGAGTAAAAAAGGATAACCTTGAAGTTTTTATATGTAAATGGATGCAACTTGAGACCATACTCGTAAGTGAAATAAATCAAACTCATGTTTATAAATATCGTATTGTCTCTCTAGTGTAAAAAAATTAAAAAAAAAAGTAATAAGATCCAAAAAGTACAATACATATTTTAATAATGAAAGGAAAATAAAGTGCTCAAAAGGAAAGAACAACTGAGATAGGGGAAAGGATTATATGTATGTAGGTATACATATATAAATGTATTTATGTATATGTATGCAAGATAGATAACTATACTACTAATCTCTGTTAGCTCATCAAAAAAAACAGTTTGTGTTGTCATTGTTTGATTGTTTGATCATTTTTGTGTCTAGATCTTGTAACCTGAACTACTTCTAAGTTAACAATATGCAATAATATTAACGAGTGATAATTTCCTACTTTTTTGAAATTCCGTATCATTTCCTTCCTTTTTTCTGGTTTTGCTTTTTAAACTAAAGAAAGAAAATGTTCCTTTGTCATTGTTTAGCAATGTCAGCTGCCAAGAGTGCTGTAATAGAGCTATTTGTATGTGTCACCACTATCTGTATCTTGCTACGCATTGGCTTCCCAATAAATCATCTCTAAAGGGTGAGTGAAAATTCACAAGTAATTTTATAAAAAGATTTTTTCATCTGATCTTATTCTTGCTGCACATACAAGTGGGAGTTTAGCACATTTATTCCATGACAAGTAGATTGGCCTATTCCATAAGGGCATTTGAAAGGCTCAATGTGTAATTTGAAATCTTTGCAATCCTTGGCTTAAAGCAATTCCATGACTAAAGAGGTTTATTCTTAGGTTTCTTATGACTGTAAATCAAAATACTAGATCATACTTTGGGAAATATTGTTTGTTGTGTTTTTAAATATAGTTTGAAATAAACTGTTAAGATCTCTCAAACTCTGGGCTTAGAGTAGATTCTATTTTGGAATATTATTACTCAGTATAAACAAACTGTACCAAGATTCCATAATTTCTAGCTACTAAAATATAGCAGTTGGTTGCTACAAAGATTTTAACTTGCTCTCTATCTTTAGTTTCTACTTTTCTCATTTATAATGGCTGGTTTCATTGTGGAATTCAGATATGCAACAGACTCTATAAAAACCATGCATTAATCTATTCACTTCATTCAACCTCACAAGTTCCAAAGGAATTATTCTATAATTATAAGGCTTCATGCATCATAGAATATAGTATATTTGGTAATGACACCTCTTTTCTCAACTCATACCTAATTAGTATATTGACAATAAATCTCAGATTTCCTACCACAGTTCCAGTGTTTTTGAAACTATTTTTACCCCGTTCTTAGCATGAACTATCAAATCATCCTGAAAACACTGGTAGCTAAACATTCTTATTGCATCTCTCAGTCATCCTATAACCCTGAAGGGCCATGTGTCCTAATTTAAGGTGTGAAAAATACTAGGACTACAAGCCTAGGAAGCTCCTCTTGTCTCTAACTGCTTTAAATAGTCTTTCCATTCTCAGGGCTCACATTTTGGGTTAGATTCTGTAACTCGGGGAATTTGATTAGTGTTACAAAGATAACTTGAGAAGAGAGAAAGAGATTTTTTAAGATTTCTTAGGAATATCTGTTCCAGTGCCTTGGCAGCCTCAGATTTAAAGGAGAATTTTGTGCAATCAAGAAGACTGCTAGTGGTCTTCTGCTATTTGGGACTATTTGCATATTGAATCCTAGTCTCATACAGAATAAATTCAAAGGTACAAAATGAAAGTAATTGAAGTGGAATGCCAAAGAGGCACACTAGCCTCTGTAATATTAGCTGTGGATTCTGGAGCCAAACAACATGAATTCAAATTTCGTCTCCATCACCTATTAGTTGTGTGATTTTAAATTAGTTAAAATTTTGTTTGGCAAAAATAGTGTCATTTTCATAGGATTAATCTGAGGACTGAGTAAGCTAACACACCTAGACTAGTGCTTCTAAAATGATATCTTCTACTTTAGTTTTACTGAGGCTGCTATTAACATTACTATCCCTCTATTGGGAGAGATTTACAATGTAATTTTGGAAAACAGCAGCTACTAAAATGTATTAAGCCCCTAAAATTCAATATGATTTAAGGAAATGTGCTAGGGTGTGAAGTTGAGAAGAGTTGGATTGTGACCATTAATCTTGAATTGTCAAATGCATTGGGTTAAAAAAAAAGGGTAGCAGATTAACAAAATATACTCCTGGTCATGTCTAGTTGGGTCTCAGAAGTGTGCCCTTGAGTACTATGTACGGTTCCTCATCCATTCATCCCTAGCACTCTTCCCTTACTGTGCTTCTTGGTCACCATTAACTGAGCAGTTTTGTTCCACCAGGCTGTTCTGCCATGTCTCTGATTAGAGCCAGCTGATCACTGGACTGAACCCATTAACAACTTAAATGTCTTCTCCTGGGAGATGTGGGTGTTAGGTTTTGGGACTCAGCAATGAGAAAGCTGACTAATACAGTTGGGAAGGGTATACAGTATATACAGCATGGATACTCTGAACAAACTGATGGTTCTCATTTCAGATAAGGAGTTGAATGGCTTGAGATTTCATTGCACTGCTCAGAGCAACATATGATTTAAAATTTATAAATTATTTCTGAAAACTTTCACATTTAACATTTTCAGACCACAGTTGACCAGAAGCAACTGAAAGCATGAAAAACAACACTGAAGATGAGGAGCAACTATGTATTGAGCTACTTTCTATCAAGACATGAAGTATTAGAGGAAAGAATGGCAAGATCGGAGGCTAGTGAGGAACCAAAAAGCAAATCAGAAATTACAATGCCCATTCAACAAACAATTGTCTTATATTCCACATGTTACTTTTCATTTCCCAAATTTTTATTGTGATAAAACATACATAATGCAGTGTTTACTATCACAACCATTTATAGGGGTACAATTCTGTGGCATTAAGTATATTCACACAGTTTTCCAACCACCACTGTCTTTAAAAATACTGAAATTCAACACTGGTTTAAAGAAGAGTCTCCTTTCTCCCCTCTTCCCAGCCCATAGAAACCACCACTCTACATCCTGTCTCTATGATTTTGACTAAGCTATGTGATCTTGGTACCTCACACATATGGTAGCACCCTAAATATTGTGATTGCTTTATTTTACTTAGCATAATAGCCAAGGTTCATCTGTGTTGTAGTGTGTGTCAAAATCTCCTTCCTTTTTCCTGCCTAAATGATATTCCATTATATATATATATATATATATATAATATAATCATATTTTTCTTTCTCATTTGTCCACTCATGAATAAATATATTACTTCCATGTTTTAGTAAATAATGCTACTATGAATGTTGATGTGGATATACTGCTTGACACTATGTCACTATGCTTTTAACCTTTAAGGATATACTCAGAAGTTGAATTGCCAGGTCCTATGGTAATTCTATTTTTGTTTCTTAAGAAATCTCCATACAGTTTTTCACAGCAATTGTGCCATTTTACATTCCTATTGACAATATACAAAATCCTAGCTTCTCCATATTCTTGCCCCAATTTTTTAATTCTGAGCTGGTTGCTTTTGATTGCTAATCTGTTTGCATGGTAGCCATTCTAAAGGGTGTGAAATATCTTTTTGCAGTTTTTATCTAAATCTCCCCTATGATTAATAGTATTGAGTATCTTTTCATGTGCTTATTGGCCACTTGTATATCTTTGAAGAAATATCTATTCAAATCCTTTGTTATTTTCAAATTGAATGGTTTTTGTCAGTAAGCTTTAGATATTTATATACTTAAGATATCAATCTCTTCTCAGAAAGACGACTATTTATAAATATTTTGCCTACTCTGTATGCTGCCTTTTAACTGTATTGACAATGTTCTTTAATGCATATACGTATTTAATGTTTTTAACATCAAATGCGTTTGTTTATTATTTTTTCTTTATGGTTTAAATCTAAAATGTCCCCTAAAATTCCAGCAGTGTACTATAGTCATCAACAGGCTTACCCACTAATGAGTTCAGCTGCTAAATGTGCTGTTAGGAGGTGGGCCTTGGTCAGAAGAACACAACACTGGAGGCACGACTTGGAAAGGTCTATCTCCTTCCCTGGCTCTTCCCTTTGCTCTCAGCTTCTGGCAGCCATGGAATGACCACATGTTCTCTGCCTAAGCCCTTCCACTATGCCTTCTCTGCCTTGAAGCCAGCCAACTATGAACTGACATTTCTAAAACTTGTGAGCCAAAATAAGCCTCTCCTTTAAATTGAGGGTATCAGGCATTGTGTCTCAGTGACAGGAAAGTAGCTAAGACACATATTCAAGAAATCATTGACAAATCCAATGTCATGAAGCTTTCTTTTTAGGTTCTAAGAGCTTTATAGTTTTAGATCTTACAAAGCGCATAGCTCCATTTCCAGTTAATTTCTCTATATGGTGTCAGGTAAAAGTCAAGAGTGCTGAATATTCACTATGTGGATAGCTAACTTTCATAGTGCTATTTATTGACAAGTTTGTCTTTTTTTCATTGAATGGTTTTAGTGTCCTTCTTGGAAATCACTGTCTATATATATGTGGGGTAATTTCTAGACTTTCCAGTCCATTGAACTAGGCTGCATTTTTTAAACACTACAAGTACCAAAGGTTGGTACTTGTACTTTATGAGGGTAAGGAACTCAGTTCTCTGAACACAGAACACGGAAAGACCCCCAAATCAGTGATGTCTTCCATAATGTCCCCCCTTGGGGGTAAAGAACAAACTTCCTTAGTATGTGATGCCTGCTTCAAAAGATCCTGAACACTAACACAGGATAAGGATCAGGTCACAGATCTAATTTCTTATAATACTAATGATTTTAATAATTTTTCATCTGTGATGATATGATTTTACTACTTGTCATTTATCCTTCATAAACTGCCAGGAGTTTCTCTAAGTTGAATCTTATTTCTTCACACTTTCTTTAGAGACAGAATTAAAAATCAGTATTTGAACAAGCTAAGGGAACCTATGTTGTGCCAACAGAGTAGCGTATTAAAACCAGTCGGAAAAAATTCTCAACTGCTTTTCTCAGAGTCCACATGGCTCAGTAAATTTCAGAGAAATTTTCTCCTAAAAGCACTATAAATAGCAGCAAAACCACCAATACGTAAACAATAAAATGCCACTGAATAGGTCATAAATACATTTTACATAATTTGCTAAGGGTTTGCAGCCTGTTATTAATTTCTCACAATCACTCACCAATGGAATCATTATCATCCCCAATTTCCAGAAAAAACAAACTAAATTAATTAGCTTCTCCAAATAAAATATCTGAATCCAGAACTCTCTGGCTCCAATGTCTCATTACTCTTCATTACAGTCCCATGAGACCCAGCATGGGCTGTGGATAGAGCAACCACATTAACAGATATGTCTTGAGTTCACAGCTGGAATGACAGTCATCAGTCTGAGCTTTCATTTCTCTAAGATTTTGAGGGCTATTTAACTGGGTTAGTGAAGACGTTTTGGTGAGGCTGGGCTGACTTTTTCTCTGAAACAGAAGTACATGCTGTGGACATTCTCGGATGCACACTGGCAACACTAATTATACACTTAGATGATGGCTGCAATTAATTCATGAATTTTTGCTCTGTAAGCTGTCCATTCCTTTGCACAGAATATGAGAAATGCAGATAGCCATAGTCAGCTGTTTTCTGTTTCAAATGTGTGTGATCACTGCTGTCTGGAAACACCTAAGAAGAGTATCCTATTCTTCTAGATTTTGCAGCTAGAAACTGGAAACTGCTATGACTAAATAGACTAGCTACAACTCCTAGACTCATGGGAACCAAATCCTAAATTTTAGAAAAGCACTATGTTGTTGTTTTAATCCATTTTTCTTTACTATACAAAATATTTGAGACTGGGTAGTTTTATAAAGGTAAGAGAGGTTTAATTATCTCACAGGTTTGGTGACCAAAAGTCCAAGATCAGTAACTCCAGCGGTCAAACCTCTGGTGAGGGCTTTCTGGCCATCTGACAACATTGAAGATGGCATCACATAGCAGAACTAAATGCAAGAGCAGTTTGTAGGGCATGGAGATGAGGCCAAACACATGGGACACCCTCACAGTATAACAACCCACCCTTGAAGTACTGACTCAGTCCCAAGAGACCTAATGCACTCCCATAAGACAGACATTAATCCCTGGTGAATTTGATGACCCCATGACCTAATTATCTGCCACTACGTCTCAACTCTTAAAAGTCCAACTACCTATCAATACCATTACCCTGGGGTCAAGTTTCCAGTACATAAACCTTTGGTGAACCACATCTGAATTATAGCATTTATTTCATATTATTTTAATATTCTATACACAAATATTTAATTCATATATTTGTACAATTAGTAGCTATTTGTGCACAAAATTTAGAACTCTGTGTATAAAAAATCAAACACCCTAAAACACATGACTTAATTTATATATGATATGGATATAAAATATCCAAGTGGACAAATTTAACAGGAGTACACAATTTATCTTATAGTTCTCTGTGATCTCATCATCATGAAGTTCTTATTCTGTCCAGTGGTGGAAAATCTATTTGAAGTTGGCAACTTAAATTGATTTAGTCTTAGGTTTGGAGAAGCCTCCTTTAGTGTAGCAAATTAATTTGAATATATAGTCAATTAAAAAGTCAAACTCCCTCTCAGAGCAGTTTTGGCCTCTTTGCTCACTTGAGAGTTTTCCACATTCCTTCCTTCATCACAGGACAGTATCTAAGCATAAAGGAGATTCATTGCATCTTCTTTCTTTGGTAAGGGAGAACCATCTGGTCTACCTACTTTCCTTAGCACACTGTTGTTTAGTGCAAATTAGGCAACCCCAAGTGAGCCTGAAAACTAGGGCATGGCAGTGTGACTGGGGCACTGAGGCATGACCTGCCAATTGTAAAGACTTGTTAACCATGGATACAAAGCAGCAGCTCCCAAGGCAGGCATCTGATAGCAATCTTCTGACATAAGTCCAACTCCAGGCCTGCACCTGACACCAATCTTCTAGCATTAAAAAGAGTTTTAGGTCAAATAGGATTTTAATGGGATGGCTTGTGTCTAATGTAAGAAAGAAAATACAAAAGATGGCAGCTACTTACTTCACTATCACTGCTCTCTCATTCTTGCACTACCTGCTCTGTGTAGGATGTATTTCCTCTTTTGCCTTCAAAGCACCCTTTTCTCCTCAAAGCACCCTTTTCTCCTTGAGCATTTCTTTTATGCTTTTGTTTCTTCTTTTATTGCTATTTTTTGTCCTAAAATAAGTGTGAATCTTCCACATGCAGCAACTCTTCTGAGCAGTTCATTAAATGGTACAATAAGAGTCTAGAAAGTACTGCTGGTAATACTACTGGTTTGTACAGAGATTTGGCTAATCTTAGCATCTGGGATGTTATGTTGATCCTGGCTCCTAAATCTTCTAAAAACAATGGACACAGAGTTTAAAAAATAAATTCACTGGACTAATGACCTGAACAGACATTTCTCAAAGAAAGATATACAAATGGCCAACATGTTATGAAACAACATTGATCATCTGATAAATGTAAATCAAAACCACCATGAGTTATAATCTCACCCCAGCTAGGATAGATATTATCAAAAAGATGGGAAAAAATGACAAATGTCAGTGAGGATATAGACAGAGGAGATCATTCATACACCACTGGAAATGCAAATTAATATTAACATTATGGAAAACAGTATGAAGGCTCTTCAAAAACGAAGATATCATAATCCAGCAAACCCATTTCTAGGTATACATCCAAAGAAAATGAAATCAATATGTCGAAAAGATATTTGCATTGTCATATTTATTGCAGCATTATTCTTAATAGTCAAGATATGAAAACAATCTAGTTGTCCATCAGTGGATCAGAAAGAAAATTTGGTATATATATATATATATATATATATCCATAATGGAATGTGATTCAGCTTTAAGAAAGACCAAAACCCACCATTTCCAGAAACACTGATGGAACTAAGAATAACACATTAGGTGAATCAAATAAAAGAAATTTTTGCATGTTTTCATTTAACATATGTCTTGGTTACTCTTTACTTGTTGCTGAGACAAAACACCTGACACCCAAAATTAGGGAAGGAAAGGTTTATTTAGCTTACAGCTTTTGGAGGTTTCAGTCCACAATCAGCTGGCTCCAAGGCAGGGTGGCATGGCACAAGAACAACACTTCAAGGCAGCAGCCAAGCAAAAGCAGCCAGAGTAAAAGGGGGGCAAGAGCAAGTCTCTTCTCCTCCCTTATATTGTACATAGGACACCCCCTCCCTCCAGGGTGGGTGTAGCTTCACAAACATCCTTGCCTTCCTTTGCACAGGATGAGGTTATTTGCAAAATAAGAACACTGGCTTCCTGCTGAATCTCTCAGTTAAACTTCTAAACTTCTCAAGTTGACACAATTTATCAAGCATAACAACATAGGAGAGCTAAAGTTTATCCCAAACATGTAGAGTCTACAATATGATTGTCAGAGCCAGGCAAGAGTATGAGGAAGTGGGATGGAGAGAGAATGGTTAACAGACATAGGGGTGCAGATGGATGGGAGGAATAACTCATAATGTTGTATATATTGATGGGATAACTGTGTTTGACAACAACTAACTGAATATTTCAAAATAACTAATATTTCAGCACATAACAGTGGTGCATGTAGCCAAAATGACTGTGGGGAAAGAACATCAGGTTGGCCTGGAATTCTACCAAATCAACATTCAGGATTCTATCAAGACTTTGAATGTTTCTCAAAAGAAATGATACATATATGCCTGAGGTGATAAATATGTCAGTCATCCTGATCTAATCATTACATATTGTATGCATATATTGAAATGCCACACTGTACCCTATAAATGTATATAATTATATGTCAAAATAAAATTATCTTAAAACAATAAAATATCAACATGATAAAACAATACCTGCAGTAAAAACAATATTATGTATAAGAAAGAGAAATCAAAGCCTGAGAAAGCACAATGGTCACAATCTGACTCACCCCTCCAACCACAGCCATGTCTATCACCAAGATAGATGTATGACTCAAGATGTTCATCTCCAGTCCAGAATATTCTGAACAGCTGGCATATGTATCTAACTACTACCACTTCATATCTTCATATTATGATGCCTGAGTTTAGTATTGTTTAATAAATTCATGATTTCAATCCATCTAAGACTTGACTCTTTTTTTCAGTTTTCCTTAAATCAATAAGCAGATCTCCCATCCACCAGCTATTCAAGTTAGAAATTCAGAGTTCTTCCTCAAAATCTCCTCACCCTCTGCATCTCTATATAGCAATCATAAGGTTTCCCTTTGCCTTGACTTCCTAATTATCTTCTAAATCTGCCTTCTCTGTCTGTCTTCTTTGTCCCATCCTAGCTGAGGTCCCTACTGTTTCTCATCTGGACCTCTGCAATGTCTTCCTGAGTGGTTTTTCTGCATCCTCTCTAGCCTACTCCAAATCCACACTTTCTACCTCAGCAAGAGATATGTTTGCTAAATCAACACAATGCTGTCAGTGTGTGTGTGTGTGTGTGTGTGTGTGTGTGTGTGTTCCTATTAGTCTAAGATAAAACCCAAAACACTAAGTACTTCTCAGAGTCCTGCATCATCTGGTACCCATTTATCTCTGCAGCTTCGCTTCACACACTTCCCTTCTTTATCTCAACTCTGGCTCAATATAAATATATCAGATATATATATTTGATCACTGACAAAGTTTGTGTGGGCATCTACTGCTAGCTCTTCCATCCTGAGCAAGGAAGTTACCACAAATACTAACTGTACCTGGAGGCAATAACACCACTGGCAAGGAGATCAGTGATCTTATTTAGGCAGCTAGCTAACCAGTGCACATGTGTTCAGGATTTCTTGGATTTCACAGTTTTGATGAACGAAATGGTTTCAGGTTCCCCTCCCTGCTAATGGAACATCCCTTTACTGATTTTGGCAAATGGCAAAAATTCTCCATTTACCCAACTTTCCAAGTTTTTATGGATGCAATAGAACTATAACAAGTGTCACTCCACCCCGATCACCCTGAATCATTCTAATTGTGCCCTAACAGTAGATAGTGAGGTAATCTATGACCTAGGGAAAGGAAAGGGAGGAAAGGAAGGAAGGGAAGGGAAAAAATGATAAAAGAAGGACAAAATGGAAACAAAGCTTTGTAAATAAGGAGAGGAAGAGAGATTGAAGGGAAGGGAGGGGATCGAGGAATAAAAAGGAATCAAGGCATATCATACACAGGCTCAAATTCCCTATGATGAATGTGATCATTATGTTTACCTAAATTGTACCAATAAACTTAATTTAAAAAATTAAAAGAGAAAAAACCTTCAATATTGAGCACCCAATTGAAACTAAATTTAACCATTTTATTAGCTAGATTGTGTCTTCTACCACTGCTTTTATCAGATTTGATAGAAACCTGAATGTTGATTTGACAGAATTCCAGGTCAACCTGATGTCCTTTCCCCACAGTCATTCTGGCCACATGCACCACTGTTATCTGCTGAAACAGCCTAACATAAATTTCAGTAAAATTTTGCTTCTTTTCAGGAATTCTGCATCTGGTGAGTAACATGTCTGCAGCCATTCTCCCCCCTTGAGAACCAATTAGGCCATCTTTTCCAGAATCCTGGAACAAATTAAATTCATGAACCAAGGTACCACTAGTCCTATTCCCTTACACAAAGTTTACAAACATAAGCAAAATTTTGCTCAATTCTGTTCATGAACCAAATTGTGCCAATAGAAGCATTCATGAACTGAGATATTACTGAATCAATTGAATTAGTATTATTAATTGAATTAATATAACCTAACCAAACATCTTCTGGTGATTATGTCCAAAATATTCAGGTATTGATATTTATGGTATTAACTCAGTAAAAGAAATCATTTCAAATAAAAGAGTTTGAGTTCAGTCCATACCCCATATTAGTCAAGTAAGTTTTAGAAAATAATTTAGATCAACTGCCTCATTGTAATAATAATACCTGTTTTCAATCACAAAGCTACAAATAAACTGTTAAGTGGTACATAAATGCAAGGTACTATAGTTTATTAGCAAAATTTGAAAACTTTTTCTGTAAATACCACAAAAACATACAAAACATATTATTAATTCTAGAAGAAAAAAGCCTTGCATTTTCCCCCAAAAAATTTAACTTTATTTTGTTTAATGTATTACCAGAGCTCTCCAGACAGACAGCCCCAAAGAGATGTGTAGATATAGATATATGAAAGATTTATTAGTGGAATTGACTCGCACAATTATAGAGGCTGAAAAAAAAAGAAAAGAAAAGAATTATAGAGGCTGAGAAATCCCAGTGGACCAGTTGCAAGCTGGAGAACCAGGCGTGTGACTTGGTCCAAGGCAGAAAGTCTGAGAATACAGAGGTCTGCCAGCATGTCAGAGTCCAAAGGCCAGAGGACTTGAAGTTTTCAAGTTCCAGGGCAGCACAAAAAAGGATGTAGCAGCTCCAGAAAAACAGAGTGAGTGATCAAAAGAACATCTTTCCTCTGCTTTTTTTTAATTCCAAGCTGTGAGTTGAATGGATGGTGCCTGCTCATTTTGAGTGAGGGCAGATCTTCCTTACTCAGTCCACTGATCAAAATGTCAGTGTCCTCCAGAAACACTCTCGCAGATGTACCCATAAATAGTGATTTACCAGATGAATGTCTTTAATCCAGTCAAGCTGATACCTAAAATTAACCATCCCAATTGATATAGATATTTAATCAAATGTTCCATAAAATATTTATGAAATAGTCTGCAGGAACCGAGCACCACACACACAAAAAAAAATCTATTTTCTACCATGTAATCATTGTAGTTAAGTAGGTAATATCAACTTCTTCCTCATAGATGAGGAATTAAGCCTCAAGAAAGCAAGTGACTTCTCCAAGCTCATTGACTATTAAGAACAGAGACAGGCTTTACCATCTGGTCTCCAGTTTTAAAATCCATTCATGTCTCTAGCAATTTGGATTAAGTAAACAAAAGCAAAACTTTACCTTTTTTTCCCCTGAAGATCATTACTGAAGTCTGAATTAGTAACCTGGGAAACAGCCTATGTGAAGAAATATGTCAAAGACCTGGGGTAAAAAAAGGAGATAGAAATCATGAAGGAAAAGATTATAGACAGTCTCTATCTAGGAGATCTAACATACTTAGCAAGTATTTTAGAAGAACAGGGGAAATATGAGAGGGTAAAGTGTTTAAACAAAAAAAGAGAAGATATTCTTGTGTTTTTGAGTCTGAAGATTAAAAGGTCTTTTTTACTTTCAAGGCAAAAAGACAAATTCTTTATACGTATATCCTAATAAAATTTTATGTATATCTAATAAATTTTTAAGTATATCTTAATAAAATTCCTGATCTGTTAAGTGTAGAAGAAAATCTTAAAAGTCACTTCATAAAAATGAATCTGCTTTCATAGAAGTAAAAATCTATCCAGAATTTTCAGTATTAAAAGTTAAAAAACAATACAATCAAATCTCCAGCTATGAGTACATATTAAAATGTAATTTTGTGGCCTCTCAAGAAGTGATTATACTTTAATGAAGGATATGCAAGACTTCAGATACACTCAAAAGTGTACCTGGGAATATTAAATGATAATGAAACCAAAACAACATCTGTAGATGGAAAAAGAAAAGCAGAATGGTAAATAATTGACAGTGATTTTTTATACACAGATATGGAAGCTAATAGAGCTACATAGACATAAATAATGAAGATAAAAATCTGGTATTGTTTAACATAAAGGTTAAAAAGGATTCTCAAAATAACATGGATGTACTGTATGGAAAACACTAATATACACCAAAACTATCACAGGAAAGTTCATGAATTGTAAGCGGCAATAAATGAAAGCATTGTAAAAGTATAGTGGTAAAAGGAGAGAAGAGAAAGATAGATAACATGAAAAGTCTTACCTTCTAGAGAGGAGAAAATGACAGAAATTAAGCAAAAAAGAAAGAAAGAAAAGAAAAAGGAAGAAAGAGAAAGAAAAAAGTGAAAATATTCATATCACATAAGGTGGAATTTATAGTTTAAACATTATGCAGGATTCAAAGAATCATTACACAGTGACCAAAAGCACAATTTAGGATGTCATTTGTATTAGTATAAAGCATATATGCTAAAAATGGCAGTTAAACATATGGAGCAAAAATCTTCTATTTACAAGGAAAATTTTAACAGAACCTACACGATACCTAGTATCAAAAGTAAGTAAAAATATTAAATAATAATACAGTCAGTAAACTTGATGTAATATTTGTATTCAATTGGGTAATATGTACCTGCCTTTGAGACCTAATTACATGCATCTCTTTCTATTGTTACAGTCAGTTCTGTCATCCTAGTGGCTTGAAATAATCCAAAACAGGAGCATTTACAAATTGGAAACTGCTACAAATGTTACGAATCATCAAATTCAACTGGTTGTTAGATGTTTATCAGCAAACTACTAAATCTATACACAAATATTTACATTCTTTAAATAGAGAGAATGCATGTGCCTGTGTCTTTATTCATGGAATAAGCTGCAAAATTAATAATAAGCTTGAATAGCCAGGCGTGGTGGCGCACGCCTTTAATCCCAGCACTCGGGAGGCTGAGGTAGGTGGAGCGTTGTGAGTTCGAGGCCGGCTTGGGCTACAACGCGAGCACAAGGCCGGCCTGAGCTACACATAGTGCGACCCTGCCTCAAAAAAAAAAACCAGGGCTGGGGAGTTTGGCTCAGTGGCTTAAGCGCCTGCCCTGGCAAGCGCAAGGTTGTGAATTCAATCCCCAGTGCCGCAAAAAAAAAAAATAATAATAATAATAAGCTTAAATCAAAATGTTACCAAATTTAAAAAGAGGAGATTTTTATAAACTATATCTTTTTGTTAATACACCAATGAAACAAAATTGGTGATATCAAGGTGACAAAATTTATTGCTGAGAAATTTAGAAAGATTTCTAATAAATCTTAAATCAAGAGAGCACAGTGAAATGGAAATTGAAATCTAGAAATCAAACAGAGAGAGAATCACTGATTCAGAACCTATGGGCCCAAGCACTACACCATACCAAGAAGTTTCTGCTGGGTCTACTGTTTCCACCATGGGGAAAAGAGAGCCATGGTGGACAACCAGCTTCCTGAGCCACTTCCCAGGAGGCCCATGTCTGTCACTTTATGAGGTGCATTGGGAGGAGCTAGACTACCTGGGGTCAGCTAGAAATAAAGAGAAGGGCCCACAACGACCAGCATACAGGTCTTCAAGTGACACTGCATTTCTGTTAACCCTGACATCTAATCAGAGAATCCATCTAGTGGTTTTACCTCCTACGAAAGACCCAGCAGCCCCATCTTGCTAAAAAGCTTGGTTGGCAGTTTTGCCTGGCTTGGGGAACTAGCCAACAAACCATCCAGGCAGCAGAGCTCAGCTTAAGGTCACTCCTAGGCAAAGAACTAAGCAAACTGCAGAACATAGATTCTGACCTTGCCATAGAAAAGAGCATGTGCAATGACCCCACTAAGACTGGGAACCCATCTGATACCCCAAATGGGCAGTGAATCAAACTAGTGATCCTATCCAATTGCACAGCATAGCATTGGATCTACCTAGCCTACAACCTTGCTCAATCATAAAGGTGAGTCCTGGTCTTACCTGATTGCTGAGCAAAGCCTAGGATCACATCCAAGGAAGAAGTCTGAGCAGAGGACCTGTACAATTTGGAAAAATAGCCTGTAGCCTCACTCAACTGCAGAGTACAATCTATGGTCCTGCTTGATCATGGATTCCAGTTGGCAAAATTACCCAACCACCCACCACAACCAAATGTCCAACTTAATCATGATATCTACACACAGTACTAGACAACAGGGGACAACTTGTATCACGGCCCAACTTGAGTGACCAGTAGGAACCCTTATCAAACACAGAGCATGGCTAATGGTCCTCCCTGGGCAAGCAACCCAGTCAGTGACCCTGCTCAACTGTAAGACACAGCCTGAGCTTGATTTGATCATGGAGTCTAGAAACAACTTATCCAACTGTGGAGAAAAGCCTGTGGCCCCATACAAATATGGGGCCATCCAGCAGCACCATTCAGCCAGAGCATAGAACACATTCTGGAGCCCAAACTGAACAGAAGCGAATACCAATGACAGACACGAGCCTTGTCCTATTGTGAAGCCCAATCAGTCCCACCAGGGAGCACAGCCTGTGGGCCCACATGACCAGAAGTGATCTCATCATCATTAAGCCTACCTACAAGAAATGTTGACCGGAGTTTTTCAAGGTGAAATATGAAGTTGCTAATTAGCAACCTAAAATCATGAATGTATAAAATTCACAAGGAAAAGTAAACATATAGTCAAAGTTAGAATTCTCTAATAGTTTTTTTATTTTTCCTTCTATTTTATTTTACTTGATAGATTACATGTATTTATAGGTACAATGTGATGTGTATATATATAAACAATGTAGAATGATCAAATCAAGGTAATGAACAAATGCATCACTTCATATACTTGTAGTTGTACATAAATGCTTCCAACTTTGATATAAAATTTAAAATATAAATATATTAAAATAACTAACTGTAATAACTTGTCATTTAAAATACAATGCAAAAAGATTGAAACTGTAACATCGATAACCTAAAACATGAGGAGAGAGAAAAGTAAGAGTATAGAATTTTAGTATGTGACTAAGATAAGTTGTCATCAGTTTAAAATAGGATGTTACAACTATAAAATGTTATGTAAACTCCATTTTAATCATAAAGGAAATTACTATAGTAGACACACAAAATATTAAGTATTTGGCATGCCACACCTAAAATCATCAAACCATAAAGGATGACAAGAAAAGAGAACAAGAGCAATGGAAGAACCATAAATATAATTACCAAAATGGAAATATTATCTCCTTTCATATCAATAATCACTTTATGTATAAATGAGTTACATTACCTAATCAAAAGACACAATGTGGCTGAACAGGTTAAAAAATAACAAGCTTCAACAATTTGTTGTGTAGGAGAGACAGGCATTTACCTGTAAGGACACGTATGAGCTGAGAGTAAAAAAGGGATAGAAAAAAACATTCCTTGCAAAACTAACCATAGGAGAGCATTGGTGGTTACTTTTACATCAGAAAAAAATAAAATTTAAGTCAAAACTGATCATTAACATCAAAGAAATTTATATTATGATAAAGGGATCAATTCATGAAGAAGATATAACAATTGCAATTGTTTATGTACCAAAGACTGGAGCACCCTTACATGTAAAGCAAATATTAAGAGACTGAAAGAATAAATTAATAGTAATACAGTAACACTGTCGTAGGAAAACTTCATGTAGTACTCCACTACTGTCTTAGTTACTTTTTATTCATTGCTGGGACAAAACACCTGACACCCATATTTAGGGAAGGAAATGTTTATTTAGCTTACAGTTTTTGGAGGTTTCAGTCCATAATCAGCTGGCTCCAAGGTAGGGTGGCATGGCACTGGGGCAACACTTCAAGGCAGCAGCTGAGCAAAAGCACCAGAGTAAAAGTGGGGGGCAAGAGCAAGCCTCTTTTTCTCCCTTATGTTGTACACAGGCCACCCCCTCCCTCCAGGGTCGTGTAGCTTCACAAATATCCTTGCCTCCCTTTGCACAGGAAGAGGATGTTTACCAAGTAAGAGCCCTGGCTCCCTGCTGAGTCTCTCAGCTAAACTTTTGACCTCAAATTGACACAATGACCAGGTAACCGCTTGTGCTCTACACCCCAGGATGTAGAGCTGCTGCCTTACTTAATTAAGCTTCTAGATGTCTCAAGTTGACACATGTATAAACCATAACAACTACTAACAATGGATTCCTCACCCCAGCAGAAAATCAACAAGCACTGGGGCAGAAAAAAAGGAAACTTTCTCTAGATGTAAGCTCCCTATGCACAGGAGTGATCATGATTAAACACGATATCCTTAGGACCCAAATTAGCACATAAAGTAAAACAGTTGCTAGATGAGCATTTTTTGAATTAATAAACCAATTCTCCGCATGAATATAGATGACAAACCTAAAAATAGATTTTAGCAAATAGAATATGATGACTCATTGAAATATTTATATCATATCAACAGATGCTGAGTAGACATTTGACATTCTAACATCACATAGAATTTTAATTAAAATACAATATTACAGAGAGAATATGTAATACATACCAACTTCTTTATTATTATCATGAAATTTGAAGAAAATTCAGTAAGATATCCCTAAAAATGTAAAATGATGGATAGAAACATTGAAAAATTAAAAATCTATGTTATTGCTGATATGTGTATCTACACTTAGAAAACCCACTTGACCTAAAGAAATTTCCCTAGGAATGATTCAGTAATAAGAATGAAAATGTATTAAGGTGGGCATAATATCACATTTTCTAAAACAATGATTAGAAAAAACATACATCGATTATACAAGAAAGAAATAGAGAAACATTTAAACATGGAAAGATATTACAAGGTGTTATTTTAGATTACCCTAGAGCAAGAAATCAGTGTAGAATAGAGAAGAAAATCCAGGCAAAATTCAAATGCAAATAAACTATACATATACAATTTTTATAAAATAAGGTATATGAGGAGAGGTAAAATATATCATGATTGTCTAAATTTTTAAAATTTATTTCACTAATAGATGAATTATCATTAATCCCCCTCAGAGTACTCCTCATCACTGTGAACACACATAGCCCATCATCCTTGCCATTTTTTGAAGCATTTCTGGAAGTCCCTTTTCATGAGTGTCTTTATGAGAAGTGATTAAGATATAGTGAATGCTGCTGCCAAGTGCCATCTAATGGAAAGGCAGACTCCTAAAAACATTATAGTGTGTTCTTATCTGCCTTATTCACCAGGACTGGCACCCTGTGACTTCTGGCTCTTCCTCAAAGCCAAAGAGATCATGAAAAGTAAACCTCTTCAATCTCTTTAGGACATAGAGTAGACTGTGCCATGGCAGTACAATTAAAGATATTCATCAAGAGGACTTCCAGAACTGCTTCAGAGATTGGCAAGAACAATGGAATGAGTTTGAAGTGAGGGGCATTAGTGGCAATGTCTCTTTTATTGTAATTTTTAAATTTTAAATAGTCAACACATTTTTTTATCAAGCCTCATATATAAAATATGCATTGTAAAATTTAGTTAAAATTTTTTATTTTAATAATATTTTAAAGATTTACATATCTTCAAAGAATTGTGTTGATTCAAAGAAAAGTATGAAATGAATAACTGAGAAGTCATCTTTGATGACTCCAACTCCAGGTGAAAAATGTGTTCCAAAGCCATATGGTCTGTTTAGCTGCACAGGCTTTTTCTGCACCTCATTTTTGGAGAACACCGTCCAACTGCCCAATGGTTCATTAGCCATAAGAAAGAATTAGTGGGCCACGCACAAGTGCATGCTCCTTAATTACATTTCTCCAATGGGCCCTATAAAAGGTCTGATCTTGCTGGGCTAGAAGTGTAACTGAGTGTTAGAGCATTTGCATGGGATGCTTGAGGCTATAGGTTTGATCCTCAGGGGCTGGGGGTGGGGTGACAATAAAATGCTGCTCTTTTAAGTAACTGCAAGATTACAATATCTGTTGACTGTCTTTGTACCTCTGCAGTCTAACCACAGCATACGGATAAAACTAAGAGTCAGTGAGACTCTTAAAGTGAGCTTTCATTCTAAAGCTGCATTTCTTGTCATTCACCATTCATTTGACAATGGTGTTCATAAAAAGGTTGGCTCTTGGAATATACTCAAATGGGTACTTGTGAGACACAATTTGGGCTTAATTCACTCAGACATGTCAAATGATACTAAAAACATACAGTATATTTTACTTTATAAAGTAACAAAGTTATCAGAGAATTTAAACCATCTTAATTTTATAGGAAAAAATGTCTAATCTTGCACTTTTATTATTAAATATCACTTGTTTTAATAAAAAAGTTGATTTCGCCATATCTCTTCTGATCATTCAGTGCATTTCTGAAGTTGGTACGGCACTTACATTATTCTTCTATTTTGTTTTCACTATGACACTTGTTTTGTTTTGTTTTGTTTTTGGTACAGGGAATCAAACTCATGACCATGTTTGCCAGGCAGGTGCTGTGCCACTGAGTCATATCCCCAGCACCGTGTGGCATTATTTTTAAAATGCTATTTTTCATAAATCCATGGTAGCATAAAGATTTTTGTGTCTTGAGATATTTAGGTTTTCTTAAACTAACTCATCTAAAAATTATTATTTATCTAATCATGGATAACCAGTTTTTTCTTTTTAAAAAATACAAGGGTCAGCAGGCACGGTGGTACACAATGTTCGTCCCAGTTACTCAGAGGCTGAGGCTAGAGGACTACTTCAGTCCAGGGGTTTGACACCAGTCTTGGCAATATAATGCAACCTCTTCTCAGGAAAAAAAAAAAAGAAAGAAAGTAAAGAAAGAAAGAAACCTAGAACCTAGAATGTTCATCTTCAGTTCTATAGTAGCTACAAAATACAGCCACAAAAATATGCTTTTGTTATTAAATTCTTTAAGTAGTAGCTAGATGCATAAAAAACTAGTTTATATAATAACACTACTTCACTAACCATTTTCACTTATTGGTGAAAACCTTGCCACCTGCAACGACCCTCCTTTGATCCAGACAGATGTATACGTAGCGTACAGTGGAGTGAAACTGGGTGGGCCTGGTGTCATTTATTTGCAGTCATCATATTATAAAGGAATTCTATTCAGGTAGTAAATAACAACTTACTATTGTAAGGGTGAATTCCTTTCTAAAGTTCAATATATCTACTCTATTTAGTTTAATTCTTCCTATTAATATGGATTTGATCCAATTTCTTACAAAATTATATACTAGTCATTTCATGGTAAAGATACATTTGTTGCATTACTCCCATGATAGCAAGCAGTAAATAGATGCATTATTGAAAACATTCTTTTCTAATCCCCAAATTTCCTTTTAATATACTAAAAGTAATACAAATACACGTTTCAGTCTATGGCATAAGACATTGTTGTTAACATTCAATTAATACCTCATGTAGCTTTGTCCACTATACTAACTCTGTTAAGTCATAATCTTTGTCTGAATGACCAATACTATTTTATCATGAGCCTAGTGTGGTTTCTGGAACACAGTAGGAACTCAGTATTTGTGGAAACAACAAGAGGATGAGTTCGGAAGAAGGAGAAAGGGAAGGAAAAAAGTTAGGAAACAAGGCACATAATAATGAATGTTTGCTGATGACTCAATATACAGCCACTATTACAGTCACTCTCACTACTCACATTTTATGGACAGAGCTATAAGTCCATTTGCTTGCCTTTATAGAGATTTTCAGACATTTTGGTGAATCTTAGCCACAGCATAGTCATATTGTTAGGTTAACATCTCTGAATGATATTTATTAAAGTTTTTTGTTTAATTTCTGTGTTAAGTACAGGGCACACACACTTTTAAAAAGTTTCTTAAAAGATATACAAATCAAGAATAGCACAATTTTTGTTTTATGAGAAAATAAATTCATTAAGTGGCAAATTTGTTGTTTTACAAAGTTCTGCAAACTAGTGCTTTTTTAAAAGAAAAGTATATATTTAAATATAGGTCACTGAAATTCCAGTTCAAGAATATTTTCTACTACAGAAAAAAATATTAAAGGAGGCCAATCTTCAACCTATTTACATGTTACATTCTCACTATTTTGTTCACATGAGTTACAAAAACAAGCACTGACATTCTATTAGCCTTTCAAGTTTCTGTTTCATCTGAACAATCAACTCAAGACTATTATATTTTAGCACATTTTCAGAAAATTTGTCACATTCAAAAGAATGCTAGTTTGTCAACGTCTTTTTTCCTCAGTAGCAAGATGAATTTTCTCTCATTCTTTTTCTCACCTGCATCCTTCTTCATTGTTTGAAGTCACATTAAACTGAAGAAGTAATTCTTCATCTCTGTTGATTTCATCCAAGAATGAACTAGGTGTCACTGGCATCAGAACTTTTTCTATTCCTCACCTAGGGGGAAAAAATTACTAATTCATCCTGGCAAATCTAAAGCCTGGATTTGATAGAATCTTTATTAACACAAGTTTCCAGGCAGTGACTTCCAAATAATTAGAGTTTATGTGACATAAAACCTTTTTACTATCACTAGTTTAAAAAGTATCTAAAGGCGGTTAGAACAACTAGACATCTTCAGATCCATTTTAGTTCTTTTGTTCATTCATACCTACGTAACAGTGTGTTACAAGTAACCTTCCATATTCCAAAATAATGTTGTCTTTTGCTCTCAACAATCAAATAAAACAAATAAATCAAATAAAAGGAGCAGGTAGTTTTAGCAACAGGAATTGTATGTTTCTAGGGAAGGGTACTTAACCACTTTTATCTTCTATAAAATTAGAATCAAAATTCATCATCTGAATTACACTGTCCTTCCCCTGTACAGTCATTTACTGTTTAAGATTATAGTGCTGTCTTTAGATTTTGTAAAAATATAAAGAAAAAGGAAGAGGAAGAAGAGGAGGAGAAGGGGAAAAGAGGGGGGAGGAAGGAGGAGGAAGAAAGAAGGTGGAGGAGGAAGGGAAGAAGGAGAGAGGAAGAAGAAGGAAAGGAGAAATAGAAAAAAGAGAAGGAGAAACAGAGAAGGGAGGAAGAGAAGAATAAGGGGGAAGAAGAGGAACAAGGAGAGGGAGGAATAGGAGGAAGAGGAATAATGACATGACAAGTAAGTCAGATGCATGTTACTGCAAACATGGGAGTGAAGTTGCTTTTGGGCAACACAAAATGGAAATGACATTCTAAGAAAAGTAGAGTATAGAACTAACCCCACTGTATATTGAAAGAGCATGGAACAAGAAATAAACAAATGCTGCTGCAGAATAAAAGAACTATGGATAAGAGTAAGTTGCTGCCACACTTTGATCCACTTATTCACATGCCATATTGTTCCCACTGATGAGTAAAGTGATAGGCAGTTATGACCAATGATTTATAATACAACAAAATGTAACATTTTGAAAATTAATCTTTGAAATATCTAGAAGTTTGCAATTTAACTTCCATGGGGTAATAGAACAAAGTAAGTCACTTCGAATACCAATAATTCAATACCAATAAAAGTCATCCTAATATTAGAGAAAAATCTCAAAAGTGAACTTTAACTGCAAAATGCTTTAACTAGATAAATTCAAATGTAATATTTAATATTCAAATATAACTATAATGTTCAAATATACTATTTGGAGGTATAAAACTGTGTCTGCCATGTATTTTGTAGGTTTTCACTTCATTTCTTGAAATAAAATCATATTGTGAGAGGGATGTTGGAGGTGACAATGTCCCTTGAGCTCATCTTGGAGAAAAGTATTGGCAGAAACAAAATGTGAAAGTGCAGACATTCCTTCCAGGATATACTTGTGACTTAGGAATGGCTACCATGTCTACATAGTCCCTGCAACCAAAAAATCTGCTTAGAATATTTCTATGTTGGGGTCAAGAGAGATAATAAATTCTTCTTTAAAAAGCACCCCTGTGTGGTCTCCCTAGTATAAAAAACTGAAACAGTAAATAATATCCAAAATGTTCAATACATACTGAGAAAATGAAAGGGGAAGAAAGTGCTCAAAAAGAAAGAACAACTGGTATGGGGGAAGAAGAAAAGAAAGAAGATAGAGATAGATAATCATACACTAATCTCTATTATTTCATCAAAAAGACTAGTTTTTGCTAACATTGTTTCATCAATTTTTCAGGCCTATATCTTGTAATCTCACCAACTACTTTGAAGATAACAGTATATATTATATTAACCATTGTTAATCTCCTATTATCTTGTTTTGAAATTCTGTATCAACATTTTTATTCTTTTTTCTTTTTAAAGTAATAAATAAATAAATAGCACCCTGGAGCAGCACCCAGCCATGCAGGTAGAACAAGCAGCACCTGGACTCGGGGAAAAGTTCAAAGCAGCAGTGAGAATGTGAGACACTATTTCCATGGGGCCACGCAGACAGCAGTTCAGGAGCGAAGCGAACCAGCACTGTGCTCTGACACAGACACACATAACAGAAGCAGGCAGCTGGGGCTGTCATATTTTTTTTCAAAGGGCTGGGGATAAACTCCAGAACAGTCCTGGGTCACTTCACTGTCAAAGTCCCAGAGTGGAATGAGGGAAGAAACTTCCAGTCACAGTAGAAAACTGGCAGGTAGGAAGCAGACTTGGCTGAATTCTGCTAAATAGGAACTAGAACTACCTAGATTCCACTCTGGTGGCCACCAAAGGTCAATCTTAGCTCTGAATACAAAGGATTGGAAGCATCCCCCTTGCTCTGCAACCAGCAGAGCAGCCTTGGTCCAGCAGTTTGAGCAAGCAAACAGCCTTAACCTGCAGCAGAACTTGGGTACACACCCCTATCACCTAATGATCAACATGTAAGAGAAGTCCTGGTGTAGAACATAGGAAGCTGTGCAAGTTCCAGAAGGCACCAACTGTACACAGGTCTGGGAGCAATGCTGGGCTTTCCCTACCTGAGGGATCCACAGTAACTGTGAGAGCCCCATTGAGACAATCACAGTAATGAGAAGTGGATATTCAGAATGTTGTCAGCTTCAGACAAGTCCTGGCCCCCACACCCAGAGGCCAAGATCAACATCATAACCAGAACAAACCCTAATGAAAAATTGGTAGGATTACACAGCATACTTCTGGGACCCAACTTGGTCACTACCACAGAACTGTGAACAACAGAGGAATTTTATTTTTTTTTCTTTGTTTGTTTGATTTTTCTTTTTTTTTCTGATTGAGGTTCTTTCTTTACTTTTCTTTTTTGGTTTTTTAACATTTAAGCTTCTTACCTCTTTTTTGTTTTTCTTCTATTCATCTTCATTCTCTCATCTACTATCTCTGTTAACTTTATGTTTTTATGTAAATGAATATTGTGTCTTCTCCTTATGGTTTGTGTCAGTATTCTTTTGCTTTCTCTTTCATTCCCTCTCTCCTGTGTTCTCCAGTTTCCAAAAATTTGGTTGATCATCCTTTCCTTCCAGCCTTGCTTCTACTATATTTGTCCTTATTCACCTCTTTATTTTGCCCCCTATCCCTCTTAAACCCCTCCCACTCACAGGATAAAATCACACTACTAAGGGAAAAATCATTGTGTACAAGTTTGTGGTATATGTCAGATTTTGTTATGTAACTGTACACCTTGGGATAGACACAAACACCAGGAACAACCTACACCTAGAAGATATCGCTGAGGGATAGACATTTCTTAGGAAAGTCTCAAAACTAGTGGTAAAATTGTCTACCATAAGAAATCTACAAATCACAAAGAGAAAGAAAAATAAAATTGAAAACAGAAAGTGATAAGGCACAGAAGCAAAATACAACCCCAGACCTCCTTCCCACCCTGGACAAGTCCAGAGCACAATGAGATAGAAATTCAAAGCAAGTCACCCACTGGAACTTTCTGAAATGATAGCAGCAGAAGTAAACAAACAGATGAATGAGGCTATAGAAAAAAATAGTCTCTCAGGTAAAACAAAACAAAACAAAACAAAACAAAAGAAATGATGATCAAAACAAAAGGCATTAGATCAGACACAGATTTAAAAAAAAACAGAGGAGCTTAGGAAAATGATGGAAAACATGAATGTCCAACATAGGAAAGACATGGGATCCATGAAACAGATCAAAACAGAAATCAAGACATTAAAAATTCCACTGAAAGTATATGCAACAGATTGAACAAAGATGAAGATAGGATATCAGATCTAGAAGACAGGATTGTGGATAGCAACATGAAATGAAATACATCTTTAAAATACCAAGGGACCATGAAAAAATCAATCAAACAGCTGCAAGATGAAGCAAAGAAGAACAACATAAATTGATTAGACTCAATGAGAAAGCTGGAGATACCACAAATGCCATAAGAAATCTCTTCACAGAACTAATGGCAGAAAACTTTCCAAATATGGGTAAAGAATTTGACATACAAATAAGTGAAGCATATAGAACTCTAAATAGCCATGACTAAACTAAATCTACACCAATGTGTATAATAATCAAGATTACAGAAATTCAGCATAAGAACACAATATCAAAAATGATTGCCTACCATGTTGGGTCAGGAAGGTTTCAACCAGAAGACAACTAGCCTGCCTTCCTGATGAGTGGCGCATGACTAGCATGGACTCCAGGAAGAGAACGGTCCATACCTCCCGTGTGCCTACTGGTGCATGGGCTAAGAATCAAGGACAATCTACCCCCATAAGCAACTTGCTGGTTTGGAGGACCAGCAAAGTTGATAGCAACTAAGGTACATACAGCAACTAAATGCTTGTATTGTTTGGTTGATTTTGCAGGTCTGGGGCCAGCAGTCTGAACATCTCTGGGTAGAATGACAGTATTCAGGGTAGCAGATATGGGAGATTCCCTTCTATCTTGTCTTTGAGGCCCAATATTGTTCTCATTGTTTTGCTTTATTCTGATTAATTTTTTTGGCTTTATTTCAAGTTCTGTTTTTATTGGTTTTGTTCTGTTTGGTTTTTGGTTTGATTTTACTATACCTGAGGGAATGGTCAACTATTGTAAGGATAACAAGAAATACTATAGTAGTTGTTGCTTTCCCAGTATCTCACTTTGAAGTTCTGTACCAGTTCTAATTGCTTTGTTTTGATTGACTTTGTTCTGTTATGTTTGGTTGGATTTTACTATCTTTAAAATAAAATTTTTAAAAAATGATTAAAGAAACAAATCATCTATAAAGGAAAGCTCATCACAATCATAGCAGACTTCTCAACACAAACCCTAAAATGAAGGAGAGCACAGAGTGAGGTATTTTAAGCCCTAAAAGAAAACGACCTGCAACCCAGATTAATATACCCCACAAAACTATCTTTCAAAATCAATGCTGAAATAAGATATTTCCATGAAGAAGAACAACTGAAGAAATTCATGACCAGCTCTCCAGGATGCTCTGAAGGATATTTTAGAAAGAGATATTTAAGACCATGATTCCAAGAACACCAGTAGAAAGAAACCACCAGGCAGGGTAAACAATTAAACAGAGGGGAAAGACAGAACCAACAACAGAAAAAATAATATTAGAATAAGTGAAGACACATCAGTTATAACCATCAATGTAAATGGTCTCAATTCACCAACTGAAAAACAAAAAGCAGATTGGAAGAATGGATGAAGAAGCAAGATCCAACAATATGCTTCATACAAGAAACACATTTAATGCGAAAATAATTCATAGACAGAAAGTTAAAGGATGGAAAATAATACTCCATGAGACAAGAACAAAAAAAGCAGCAGTTACCTATTCTATATGCACATAATGTGAACTTCAATCCAAGAATAATCAAAAGATACAAAAACAGTCACTACATACCTGTTAAGGGAAAACTCCAAAAAGACAAGATAACAATCATGAATATATATGAACCAAATACTGGTGCACCAAACTACATAAAACAAATGTTAACAAATAAGAAAAATCAAGTAAACACTAATAAAACTATAATGGGGGACTTCCATAACCCTTTGACACAAATAGATTAATCAGACAAAGAAGTCAACAAAGAAATATAACTAAACCAAATCTGTGAACAAATGCACTTAGTAGGTGCTACACAGTATTTCAACCAAGGACATCAGAATACATATACTTTAAAAAAAAGAATACATATACTTCTCAGAAGTTCATGGGACATCCTTCAAAATAGACCATATACTTACTCATAGAATATGCTTAAGCAAATGCAGAGGAACTCAAATTATCCCATGCATGTTACCAGACCATAGTGCAATGAAAATTGAAATCAATGACAAAAGAAACCAAAAAAACTGCATAAACACAGGAAATTAAATAACACCTTCCTAAACAACCAATGGGTCACAGAGGAAATTAAAGAATAAATTAAATATCTTCAACTAAATGATAATACTGTTACAACATAACAGAATTTATGGGATGCAAGGAAAGCAGTCTTAGAGGGAAATTCATAGTGGTGAATTTTCACATCAGGAAAACAGAACAAACCCAAACAACTTAATGTTGAAGCACAAACTTTTAGAAAAAGAAGAACAAATCAAACCTAAAACTCTTATGAGATAAGAATAGAAATTAATGCAATGGACACTGAGAAAACAACACAAACAATCAATGAATCAAAAAGTTCGTTCTTTTAAAGAATACATAAAATTGATAAACCCTTAGCAACTTTATCAAAAAGAGGAAAAATAGACTCAAATTCATGTAATTAGGAATGGAAAGGATGAAGTCACAATGTATCCTATGGAAATCCATAGAATCATAAGTACCTATTAAAGTACCTGTTCTTTAGTAAGATAGAAAACATAGAAGAAATGGACAGATTCCTACATACATATGAATTTCTAAAACTGAATCAAAACATAAAAACTCTAAGTAACCCAGGATCAGTAAATGAAATTGAAAATGTAATTAAAATCTTACAAACAAAAAATAGCTAAATCTTGAAGGATTCACTGCTGAATTCTACAAGAAATTTGGAGAAGATCTAATGCCATTACTCCTCACACTCTTTAATGAAATTGAAAGGGTAGCAGTACTTTCAAAATCATTTCTTAAAGCAAGCACTGCCACGATACCAAAAACCATAGATGGAGCCAACCAGAAAAGAAAACTATAGATCAATCACTCTAATGAACATAGATGCAAAAATTCTCAATAAGATACTGGCAAACAGAATGCAACAAATCATCAAGAAGATTATGTACCATGACCAAGTTGGATTCATCCCATAGATGCAGGGATGGTTCAACATATACAAATCAATAAATGTAATATGCCATGTCAACAGAACCAAAGACAAAAAGCACATGATGATCTCAATAGACACAGAAATAGTATTGACAAAGTCTAACATTCATTCACGTTAAAAAATAAAACTCCGCAGAACATTACAATAGATGGTCTTTATCCCAATTTGATGAAAGCCACCTATCACAAATCAATAACCAGCATCATACTAAATGGTCAAAAACTGAAAACTTTCACTCTAAAATCAGATCAGAAATAAAACAAGGATGTCAGTTATCACCACTCCTATTCAGTATAGTTCCAGAAACATAAATCAGAGCAATTAGACAAAAAATAAAATTAAAATTAAAATGAATAAGGCTAGGAAAGGAAGTCAAATTATCAATATTAACAGATGACATGATACTCTACATAGAACACTCAAAAAAACTCAGCCAAAAGACTTATAGCTTTAATAAACAAATTAAGTAATACAGATGCATACAAAGTCAACACGCTAAAATCAATAGCTTTCCTGTACACGTGCAACAGACTCACAGAGAGGGAAATTAGGGAAACCACATCCGTCACAATAGTATCCAAAAAACTGAAATCTTAGGAATCGAT
Organism: Dasyprocta punctata; assembly: GCA_004363535.1. NCBI lineage: Eukaryota > Metazoa > Chordata > Mammalia > Rodentia > Dasyproctidae > Dasyprocta > Dasyprocta punctata. The sequence continues at coordinate 19,649 of RJWM01011079.1, read as the reverse complement.
CTAACAAAGGAAGTAAAAGATCTATACATTGAAAATTATAGTACTCTGAAAAACAGATCAAAGTGAATTAACAGAGAATGGGAAGATATCCTTTGTTCATGGGTAGGAAGAACCACCATAATGAAAATGGCCATGCTTCCAAAATTGTTATACAGATTTAATGCAATCCTAGTCAAAGCACCATTAGCATATCTCACAGTACAAAAGAAAACATTCCTTAAACTCATTTGGAGCCAGAAAAGACCTAGAATAGCAAAAGCAATTCTCAGTAACACAGACAAGGCAAGAGGCATGACACTCCCTGACTTAAAATTATACTACAGAGTGACCATGATAAAAACAGCATGTTACTAGCGCAAAAAAAAAAAAAAAAAAAAAAAAAAAAAAAAAAAAAAAAAAAAAAAAAAAAAAAAAAAAAAAAAAAAAAAAAAAAACCCAACCTGAGGATCAGTAGAACAGATTAGAAGATGCAGAAATTCCAAACACACCCAGCCATGTTATCTTTGACAAAGAAGCCAAACACATTCACTGGAAGAAAGATAGCCTTATTAATAATTGGTGCTGGAAACACAGGCTGTCCACATACCAAAGACTAAAACTAGACCCATGTCTATCACCATGCATTAAAATAAAACTGACATGTATCAAAAATCTAAATATTAAAACAGAAACACTAACTCTTCTGCAAGAAAGAATAGGCAGAAATCTTGAAGACATTGATGTAGGCAAGAATTTAATGACCAAAATGCTGGTCCCACAGAAAATAATACAGAGAATCAACAACTGGAATCTCATACTATTAAAAAACTTACACAGCAAAGGAAATCACAAATAGTGTGCAAAGACAACCACTGATAAAAATATTTTAGTCAGTTGTCCTTCAGACAAAAGGCTAGTGTCCACAAAATATTTTTATGGAAATACCAGACTGGTCCTTGACCAAATAATTGTGCCATCTTAGCCAAGTTGACATATTAAATTTGAACTCTCCAAGTTCTTATTGGTGTCACAAGTTTTAAGTATACAGAAATTAATTCTTTTTTACTTTCCTTCTTTCCTCCTTCCCTTCTTTATTCTTCACTTCCTTATTTTCTTCCTTGTCTTCTTTCTTTCTGTGTATTATACATATGGAAATGGGGATTGAATTTATGGGCATTTTACCACTGAGCTACAGTCCCAGCCATTTTTATCTTATTTTGAGACAGGATCTTGGTAAGTTGCCCAGACTGGCTTCAAATCTGTGATCTTCTTGCCTTAGCTTCACAAGTAACTGGGATTACAGGCATATACCACCACACCCAGTTCTGTTGTTGTTCTGTGTTGTTTTGTTGTGCTGGAGATTGAATTCCAGGGCCTTGCACATGCTAGGTAATTTATATACTACTGAGGTACATCTTGAGTCTGCAAAAACTGTTTGCCTATCATTCCACCAAATTAACAAATAAATAATTTTTCTTATTTTAAAATAAATTCTAGAATTTGAAATTAATTCAATCACATGCATAGAATAGACCTTTCAGGAGGATATGAGGAATTTTTTCTCAAATAAAATTTAGATTTGTTTAAAGATAAAAAGAAAAATCCTAACGTATTGCAAGTTCTTTCTGTATAAATGTAGCACTATATCAGAATTTGACAGCATTCTAAGGTTAAATGTCCAATATTCTACAACCACAAAAATTTGTGACTGGAGTTGAAGCAATATGGTTGAGATCAATACATACATTATATGCTTTATGCCAGAGTATAGTGTTTTATTGTATTCTTTTCCTTTTAAGGAAAGTGAAACAATTATTTTAGGAGTTGCTAATCTCCTTAATTCTTTGGTTTTAGTATGTTAGTTCAAGAAGAAATGAAGGACTATTATTATTGTCTGTCTTAGTTACTTTCTGGTTCCTGAGACACAATATTCAACACCCACAATTTAAAGGAGGAAAGGTTTATTTTGACTCACAGCTTGTCAGCTGGCTCCAAGGCAGGACAGCAAGGCAGAGCGGCATGGAGAAAGAGAGACAGCTCATGGCGGGGCAGTGGGAAGCAGAAAGACAAATCAAGGGAGGAGAAAAGAAATCCTCTGACCAGGACTTCCCTCCCAACATCACATTTAGCTATAAAACCAACAGTTGACTAATCCATTGATGAGCATCAGACCCCCAAAATCCAATCACCTCCCAAAGTTCCACATATAAGCATATGAGGCTTTGGGGGGACATCCAACTATAAACCACAATGGTGCCAAAATTCAACAATAAAGAAAATATGGAACTGATTTATTTTATGATGACCACAAATTCAACTCTTTTTTGTATTGAGAGATTCTATTTTCTTTTTTATTAGTCTTACTGTTCAACTTTACTGAATGCCAGCTATGTCTCAAACTCTCCTGTAGACTGGTCATACTATGATTCTGAGAATTCAGTAAGAAAGGAATTCATTGTATTTATAAAAACAACTGTGAAACAGAGAGAGATAAGATTTTTCTGTATGCATTAATGCATAAACTTTGCTTGAATAGAATAATAGAATAATGATGAAAATATAGCCTATCTCTTTCTCATCAGTCATTGTCAAGCATGGGATAGCTACACTTTTATTTTCTCTTTGAAATATGAAGTGCTATGAAAAGTAAAGACACATTCTTAACTTGAGATAATAAGCCTTGAATATCATAAAATATTTATTTCAGGTCATAAATTAACTTCTCTGTTATGCATGCAGAATGTTCTATGTCATCCCTAAGAAAACTGAGAAAATAGTGTCCATTTTCTGTGTTCAATAACTCACAGTTGAGATAGGATGATTGAGTGTACCCCAACCATGGCTTAATAGCAAGTTTCTCACAATATATAAATCCAAATAAACTACCCTTTGTTTTTGTCTGGTCCCCTTCATTTGCCCTTACCTTGTTTAACCTTGACAAGTTCAATTCTTTATGGATGGCAAAAATCTGCACTATAATATTGTTTCTTTAATGCATCACTAGTAGGTAACAGTTCTTTTCTCCTTAAATCTAAAACTTCTTTGTCAGCTTTTCTATCTTGTCATTATAGAGACCTAGACAGTGGTAATTCCAGGCTTCTTATTCTTTTTAGAGTTCCTCATGCACTTTCTGATGCATTTTAGTTGCCTACGAGGGCAGTCAGTGTCACCTCCTTCAGAAGATTGAAGGCAAGGGGAGGGACCTGCAAACCCTACACCGAGCTGTTATTGTGTATGCAGCATGGAAGCTAATCCAGAGACAGCAAAAATACTACATGGAGGAGACAGTGAAGAGTACTGATCATTCCTCAAATCATGGATGCCACTGGCTAGTTGATTCACCACCTTCTTTTACTCTTCTGAGAGAAGCAAGACTTCCTCTTCCACCCCAACATTATGATGCCTGTGATAGAAGGAGTGCAAACCTCAAAACATCTGAGACCAAAGGAGAAAGCAATGTTTCATCACTTTACATAAATCCTGATACAAGGAGAACAGACTCTTCTTCCTTCCTGTCATTTCCATTAAGTAAAATACAGCTCAGTCCTTTGCTTAATCAGAATATATCTTGGCTACTTTCTTGGCTATTTTGCTGCATTAGTCTGCCAAACACTTTTAAAGATAGATGCATGCCTCTCCAGGAGCAATAAGGAGAGAATTATTATAGTTATAAAAGAGGCTTACTTTACATGTATCCTTACTGCACTAGTAAATTTCTAGGGTTAAGTTCTATGCCTAAAAACCCAAGGAGTATACATGTAGAATCCGAGAGACATTTTCTAATGCCACTTCAAATTCTCACGGATGTTAGAGATGCTGAAACAAGGTGGATCAATCAGTTAGAGTTGTGTATGAGAGACTTTTCACAGTTTAATGTTTAAAAATGGAAGATCATCTTTAGATGGACTGCTCTCTTCCTCACAGAGAAAATTTCAGGAGTGTTTTATGTACATGGAAAAAGCAAAATACCTGCCCATTTGGTATGGGGAACTGAGGAAAATGAAATAAAGTGCACACCCGTAATTTTTTATGATTCTCCTGTTCAGACAAACTATTAGAATAATAGCATATTTGATCATGTAAACACAGTATTAATTAAAGTTAAAATGTATAATATCCAGAAAGCAAATTTTTCTAGACTTCTTACTGAAAGTAGGTACCATTTGAAACATTTTACATATATTAATCTGCTTAATGCTCACAAAAGCCCCATGAAATAAGTACTATTAGATCTAATGCAATTTTGTATATTAGGAAGCTAAAGCATGGAGAGATAATGTCTATTGTCACACCTTAAATAAATATATGAAGACAATATTAATAGGAAATATAATTAGGCAAATAACAGTACAAAAATTAATATTTTATCACTTAGTAAAAACTTGGCTCAGGAAAATATTTATTTTCTCTAAAAATGAAACAATTCCTAGGATGCCTTCCCTCTCAGCTATTTGTAGTTTGTGTATTATAACACATGATGTGTTCTCCTGCGGGTATATTTAAATAGGAGCTAGTTCTCACTTCATATTCTCATTATGTGTACAGAACAGATATCTCTGTGGATTGTGTTACCCATGGTGACTCCAGACTACTATTTCTGTATCTGGAACAAAAAAAACATGATGTTTGAAATCCCCAAGAGCTTCCCCAAAACAACCATTTAAGTAATTATTGTATTCTAACTAAAAAAAAAAAAAAAGTTTGAAGAAACTAAATTGCTAATTCCTTCCAATAGCCAACTTTCCCTTGCCCAAAGAATTCCATGCTATAGCACTTTACCACGCTAGCTAGCCTGTGCTTAGCAAAGATAATAACCTATCACAGCCTTGTCCCTGGAACACTTAAAAGCACAAATAAGAAAAAGCAGTAGCTTTTAAATTCAGTCACATACTGCTTCCTTAGGTGCCAGTGTTTTGTGAATTCTAAGTGAACCAGTTACCTAAACTAGCTGTAGAGATTTTGATTTCCTAAATATAATCTGCTGTATCTTAAACCTTAGGCAAACTGATGGTAACAAATAACCTTAGTTTCCTCTATGTACAAAAAATTTACAGATGCTTGCCTTGTATTTTAGTTCTTCATCACCCCCTCCAATGAAGAGGCTACTTTAGTTAACAATTCAAGATTCCCAGCTTGTGAAGCTATCGCGCACTGATGATGCTAATAGGGAAAAACACACACCAGTTATTCGCCTTTTTCTATCCTTTCTGAAAACATTCAGGGATGTAAAGTACAGGGCATAGAGAATGCAGCAGGTCAGAGAATGCTCACACTAATCATAAATATACAGCTCTCTGTAAAGGATCCACAGATATTTGTCTGGGAGCATTCATTAATGATAAAAGTCAGGATGATCAAACACAATGAACTTGTGATCAATAACAGCCAATTCTAATTAAACACTATATGCTGGGCACTTTTCTAAATGCTTTTTCTACTTTAAATCATTCAGTATTCATAGGGACACCATGAGGTGGGTATTATTCTTATTATCTAATTTCACAGATGAGAAAATTAAAGCACCAAGAGGTTATTTGCTAAAGACAGACTGCTAGTTAAAGGCAGAATCAAATGTGTGAACCAGAGCATTGTAAGTTAAAATCTCTGAGCTTAATCACTATATTCCAGCTATGACTGTCTTTTTTCTGGTCTCAGAGATGAAGAAATAACTGCTCAACTTTTTATTTGAGGGGCTTACGGTAGGGAACAGATTTCAGAAATCCCTTAGGTTGGTTGGTTTGTTTTTAGGGGGTGAGCATTTCTTGTAATTCTTCAACATGAACATTTACCAAATTTAAAAGCCTGTATTGTTCTCGTATTTGTATAGTAAAAAACCATGGGGCACATTTATCTGACTTTGACTCTAGAGAGAAACAGTAGTTTAAGGCTTCCATTTGTACTTATATCTACATTACTTTGAGAATCCCCTGAATACCTAAAGTACCAACATAGGTCACAAATGATACAAGCAGAATGACATATCTATAGAGTAATTTCTGAGCTTACTCAGAATAATCCTACTATATCCAACTAGTAGGAATTCGTTGGTAGAAACATGTAGGTTTCAACCTCTTTTCAGTATCTCTGATATTTATTTATATTCAACAGACAAAGAAGAAATTTCATTGTAGGCTACAAAAGCAATCAAGTCATTGAGCTGTCTCTAGTACAAAGTTTCAAACTAGCAAACTCCATTCCTCTTTGAAAATTCAGAATAACTTTGAAGTTTTCTGAATTTGGTATATAAAATTAGAATGCAAGAAGAAAATGAATCTTGTTTATCTTGCTCATTAATGTGACACAAGTGCCTAGAAATGTGCCTGGCACATAGTAGGCACCAAATATAGCTTGGTGAATTAATGAGTTAGGGAAACAATGTTTTAGGCAAGTCTGGTTCCAACATTTAAGGGAACTAGATAAACTTTCTATTTTATTTTATTTTATTTTATTTCATCAGTACATGTTTGTAGTACATTCATTGTACAGTCATCTTGGGGAGTTAGTCCATGTATGTAATAAAGCTTATTTCTTTTTTAAATCCCCATTCCTCCCCTTCCTCCCTCCTCTTCTTACATGTCAGTAATATCTCTCAATGCGAACAGCCTCAATTCTTCAATTAAAAGACACAGATGCAGAGTGAATGAAAAAGAATTCCTATCCACATTGATTCTAGAATTTCTCCTGTAGGAAGACAGTATAAAAGGCAAAGAAAATCTTTGCTGAAATCTATGTTACCAGGGCTCTGTCAGTGGCCCCAGGACTTGTTAACTATAATAAGAGCATATGATAACAGGTTGGAAATAAACTCTCCATCCACTCAAGACCACACCTGAGCTCAAGTGCAAAGCTCTATTGCAAGGGCTAAGACCTAGATCTTTCATGTAAAAGAGATTTAAACATGAACTCCACTGCCTACTATCTGCAACTTTAATCTCACAAATTTTCAGCTTTCTTGACTTTGAAATCAAATAACAATACATATCAGAATTATTCTAAAAAGAAAATTAGATAATATTCCCAAAAGACTAGCATAGCATCTGGCATATATGAAATACTTAATAAATGAGAGAAAGACTAGAATGGAAACACATTGAACACTAATTTCTAAGACTCATTCTACTTGTAATGGTTTAAAATTCTATCTTTTTCACTAAAAATACATTGGACAAATAATTTTTTTTCAAATAGTTTGTTAGTGTCTCTTCAGGTCACTGAACATTTTTCTTGAGTGAGTTTTGCTATTAACATAGATTGACCACATTTGTATCTTTTTACAATGTCAGAATGTATTGAAAGGCAATAAATTTATATGGTATGTCCATTTCATCAGTATGTGGCCAAGAATTCAATATTCACTCATTAGCCACAGAGCCAGACAGTCAGAGAGTCTTTTATCCCAGACTTAATTGCTAATATCTGTAACACTCAAGTCATGCATCACATTTGCATAATAATGTACAGGTTGCAGAACAGCTAAGAAATGGTTACACAGTGGTTACAGGTTTCAAAGAAGGAGAACTAAAAGCAAAAACAGAGGCATGAAAAGTCACCACAAGTAGCCAGATTAAATTACTGAACTGGCAGAGCTTCTCTGAGGAGTATGCACAGTTTATTAAGAATGCAGAGTTGATTTAAAACCTGAGTCTGGACAGCAGAGAGCTCCAGGAGCCACACAAAGCAGGGAGAGGGAGCTGAACTGACACCCGGGACAGACAGCCAGAGTGCATCAGCTGTCAACCTTGTGAAGCGTTCGCTGAGTGGTCTGATGAGCTGACAACTTTGTGCAAAATACCTCTGTACTCAGTGTTGAGTCCGTCTCCTTTTCTATGACCCAGGTGAGGGTTTGGGGTGAATCATTCTTTGCTCTAGTGAGTTTAATAGGCTCACAGGTTTTGTTTTCTGATTTAATTTGATAAGTTTACAGGTAGTAATTTTCATTACCATGATTATTCATCATTTTACGCTTTATGATTATACTGTGAGGATGGGAATTGGTTTGAAAAGGGGTTGTAGAAGGGGTTTTGGTTGCTCGCTTTTTCATAAATGTAATGTGTCCAACTCTGGTGATTATGGACATACACAAGTTATCAAGTCACTTTTTGCCTCAGCATTTGCACTCAAAGTGCAACAAACTGCTGTTGTACAAAATGGAGCCACTCACAGTACGGGACAGCTAGAAAACTACTAATCCAGTGACAGTGGAGAAATTAAGTGCAGGGCACAGCCTTCTATATACAATCTCTCAGAGAAGGGTTGTAATGTCTTCTAGCAACTCCTATGGGCATGTGCCAAGAATGGGTCTCATCACCAGGTTGAGAAGCCTCATCCTTATAATGGGAACGTTTTACTGCATGAAAGAGTTGATATGTTTTCCTTAAATACTTAACTTGACTCTAGGCTGGAAATTCTCATTTAAATTAATTTCAAGCTGCTCTTCCAAATAACTTTAATGAAAAGAGCCATTAACTGTTCCATACTCTGAATAGTCCACTCTAGCATACTCTAAATACCAGCACATGCAGGAATCTCTTGGATTCATGGTCTCTCAGGAATTTTATTGACTTTATTGAGGGAATCTGATTTATAGGAAATATTTGTGCTTATTTGGTGATATGAGCTATAAAACAAAATGAATGTATTGGTTATGAAAAATATTTTGTTTTAAATGATTAAAGTTGTCAGAAGCAGTGAGACTATAGGTGAGGTAGACTGTTGGATTCAAAGTGTAAAAGAAGGAAAATTAGCATAATGTTCAAAATCTGGATCTAAAGTCAAAGATTTCTCATGCTCCAATTTCATGACCACTACTGTTGACCTAGGCAGAGGGTAAAATCGTGGCTTTCACAATAGGAACAAGTTTATCTACTTCTATGACAAAGATACAGCAACAGATAATGGTTATAAGAGAACCACTTCAAAAACTCTCTAATGAATTTAAGAGGTACCCAGAGCTTCTGTCAAATGAGGAATAAACTAGGTCTGACTAGACCCTGCAAATGTAGACTACCTGCTTATTTTGTTTTATTTATGCCAAGATCCACTTCATGATCAATTGGTTACATTTGGTAAGTTTTCCTTACTCACCAGTTTCTCCCACCCAGCTCATGACTCGTCTTCCAAAACCTTACCTGGGTATTATCATAAATAGATTCAATAATCAGAAATAAAAAGAGAATCATAGACATGCCAATTCCACCCCACAGGACTTGTTTCTAAAGGCATGCTTCAGAACTTTCACTTGCTTTTCAGACGAGAGTAGAAATAATTGGGCTGCAGTAGGTCTATTTTTATGAAATGATTCTGCAATACAGTCTATGTTGGAAAGATTCTACCTTATCTACCTTCATGGATTTGTTAAACAAGGACAGTGGTTTGTGAAAAGGCAGTGGTAAGCTTTTAAAACCACCACATTTAATTCAGTTAGTTTGACTTCTCACATACTTCAATGGACACAGCCACAAAGTCCAAATCTAAAAAGAAAAACATTCATTATTATCTCTAATAAAATTCCTCCTCTGCAATGTTCAGGATTTTGCAATTCATTCAGGAAAAACATCCATATAAAAACCTAAATTTGCGTCATACCATACAAGCCGTATCACACTTTTTAAGCTATGTAATACTTTGTCATCTTGTGGGATTGTTTTAATGCTGTTTCCCTAAAATATGTTCAGCCTGGCAAATAGACCTAGGAAATTCATGGTTTCCCAACAGAACTCTTCTGTGTCCTGGGGTTTGCAGAGTTACTACTGTGGATTTCACATAGGCAAGTGATTTAGAGCAAAGACCTTGGCTCTAATTCTGGCTCTGATGATAACATTCATTTCATTTAAATAAATTTCCTACTCTCCAAAATGCATAAATAGAAAGAGACATATTTGTAAGGTCCCCCAGAAACTTCCAGGAAGAAGAAAACTCTGGGCCTTCCTGTTCTTCCTCTACACCTATACACACATCAGCTTCTTCATTTCTTTCTTTTCCAGTAGCCAAAATCAGAAGTGATTATTGGGACTGGTCTGATTGTTAGACTGCAGGATACCATTGGTATACTTTACTGCTGCGGGATGGGGTGGAGGTCCTTGTACAATGGAATGAGCTTGAGATTAGCTCTCCCTTCCTGTTCTCAGTGGCATAGCTGGAGTGGTAAATTGACACAAGGTTTATTTTTATTTTTGGCATTTTTTTCATAGTTCTGGGCTCTCTCCTATCAAAATAGCCTAACCTGAGGCAACAACTCTAGTTGCATCCTAGGTCATCTTAAATAGTGAATTAGAAACAAATGCACTTCCATATCGAGTATCTTTCCCTTTCTGGTAGTTCCACTCCCCTGCAGCTGATGGATATGATGGATTGAGTACAACTAGGTGACAGAAAATAGAAATTATGTTCATACAATCCAGTCAGCTTCACCAGAGTTCTATGTACTGACACCTCAAGTTCAAACCCAACTATCAAACATGTGGCTTTGTTGATTTTTTCTCTCTGTATATTGAGAGTAACACACATGTGCTTTTCTAGAGAACTTCTCAGAGATTATAGATGACTAAGTCTAGCTGAGAGACAAACATTCTGAATCATTTGGATCAAATACTTTATTGTCACCAATAACATCTCACCAATGAGATTGCTTGAGGAATATATTCTGATTTTTAAAAAATCAAAAACAACAATTTCACTAGAAATTAACTTATACAGCAACTAAAGAGCATAACATATAAGCTCTTTTTTTAGCGAAGAAAAAAACAGAAAAAAGACATATAAAACAAAAGCAACAAGCAAAAGAGACAAACAAACGACTAGAGTAAATACACTACAATAACATTGCAGGTTTACAAAATCGGGAGACAGAAACTTGACATTGCTTGCAATATTGCGTATCATTATCTTTAAAATGGTTACTTACATTAAAAGATATAGACATGTAAAATTAATCTAATCATATGAGTATTAATTGTTCTTTCTCAACAAGGAATAGATTCAACAGTGTGTTCATTTTAGTTATCTTACATATACATATATACAGGTTTATATCTTTTCCTCTTCCCTTTTCTCTTTCCACCTTTTCCCTTCCCAGTTACTTCTGCTCTTTGAGCTGTTTTTTACCCTTACGTAGTATTTATTATAGATTTTGGATCATATATACTTTTCCGTTTCTTACACTAGGGAGACAATACGGTATTTACACATGTGGGTTTGATTTATCTCACTTACGAGTATGGTCTCAAGTTGTGACCATTTACTTACAAAAGTCTCAATGCAATCTTTCTTAATAGCTGAGTAGTACTCCATTGCATAAAAATACCACATCTTTTTTATCCATTCTTTGATTGATGGGCACTTGGGTTGTTTCCAAAATCTGGCTATTACAAATTGGGCTGCTATAAACATAGGTGCACAGATATCACTGTGGTATGATGTTTTCAATTCTTCTGGGAAAATGCCCAGAAGTGGGATAGCTGGGTTGAATGGGATCTCTAATCCTAGCTTCTTGAGGAATCTCCACACTGACTTCCATAGTGGCTGCACCAGTCTACACTCCCACCAACAGTGGAGAAGAGTTCCTTTTTCCCCACAG
>RJWM01011078.1:0-61390 GCA_004363535.1 Dasyprocta punctata | reverse complement strand
TCCACGCCCCCGCCCTCCCGCTCGCGGAGGGTCCTGCAGGGCCCCAGGCACAGTCGCCAAGCCTGAGAAGAGGGAGCTGTGAGAAGCCTGTCACTCAATGAAACTTTTACATACTCAGTTACTGTGTGAGGGGTTTAATTAAACTTTGCTGGACAGCTAGGCTTAGTAACATTGATGGAAGTTACTAAAATAGATCATTTCCCAGAAATGGCCTATAAAGACTTTAGGTATATTCAAGTTAAAGTGTTCTTAATAATGTGCGTCACTGATTATATACATACATGTTTTAACTGTTTCCAAACCACCACTAAAAGTTAAGCGATTACATAGGGTTCTTTAAGGTACAGATTTAATTTTACATCGTCTTAAACATTTTACTAAATTAATTTATGAATACTGAGCCAAGAAAAGCTGTAATTTAATTTCTAAATTTTTAACTTATGCATTTTCCTTCTAGTAGATGTCATGATGATAATAGAAGAGTGTATCACCAAGTATCCATCTTTATTTCATATTCTTCAAAAACAACTGAATGAACTAGATCACTGAAATCGTACGGCTCTGATCTAAGCAGCTCTGGTGCTCTGAGTCACTGAAGGGTGATTAGAATTGCACAGTGTCTGTTGTACTGTGGGAAACATTCATCTTTCTGGTGAACGGCAGCAGGAGAAAGCTGCGGGCGGTGACAGGCGTAGAAGAGCCGGAGCCTGCAAAGCCTGTGGACCTTACTTTGAAACTCGGCGGCTCAGCGACTTTAAAAAGCAAGCCTTTCTTCTGAAATGCCCCCTGGTCCACTGTTTCATTTTCTGTTATTTAAGTTTCCTGCATTTAATCGGTACTGCTTTTTTTGTTTGTTTGTTTGTTTTTGTACCAGAGATTGAACGCTTGAACTCAGGGCCTCGCACTTGCCAGGCAGGCACTTATGCCACTGAGCCAAATCCCCAGCCCACCTGCATTTCATCGGAAGTTCCAGAAACAAAAAATCCGTAGGTTTTAAATAACTTCTTCTGCACAATGCTGTCTTGAAATTGTTTCCTTTTATCATTAGTTATTATTGTTCATCTCTTACTTCCTCTAATTGATAAATGAAACTTTATCATAGACGGTCATGGACGTACGGTCTTCCACTTACAATCTGAAGTTTGGCTTACAATTTTTCCATGTTACAATGGTGGAAGAGCAATACGTAGTCAAAGTAAAAACTCATGCTTCGAATATTGGGTTTTTGTCATTTATTGCAGGCTAGTGCTATGCAGGGCAATGTCCCTTCACCAGTGCAGCAGCACCCAGCGGCCACAGGACCTTGCTCACAGATGACCCACGCTCTGCGGGGTACTGTGCCCGTGAGCACTGACACGCAGGAGGCTACCAAATGCTGAACGCACGGTACGATGGATGCCCTGACTCACAGTGAGCTGACTGAGGCACAGCCCACCATAAGCAAAGGGAAATCTACACAGGAAACAATATAGTGGATGAGGTTATGGTGCTGCGGATGGATTCAGGCGCACACTGAGAGCCCAGGCGCCTCTTCCCTGTGGACCAGGGGCACTCGTTCTGCGAAAACTCGGGCAAAGGATGTATATGAAATCACCAGATAGGCTTATGTTTTATAATCATTTTGTTTTTACCCCAAACTTCACTAATCCTGACAATACTTTGCAAAACAGGTAGTATTAACATCTCCACTCTGCAGATGATGAAACCAAACCTTAAAAAGGGTACCTAGTTTGGCCAGACCGCATTGCAACCACCCAGCATGGCACAAGCCATGCTGACTCTGTGCCCTGCTGCTGCAGTGCATTTGTGGGCCGTGCTCCAACACGCAAAGAAACAAGAAGGAGCTTTGCGTTTTCCTTCTCACTAACTGCACAGGACAGGATGACGTGAGACAATCGCCAGTGCGCTCCGAAAGCCTTCCCAGAGCCATCAGCCTGTCCTACAATGCATCTAGTTGCGTCCAATAGCATCACACTCTACACCATGCCCAGTTGCTCCAACAGAATTAGCACAAATCATACTGTTCAATAAGAATGAATCATGTTTATTACTTACGTTCTCGTGGCTGAGACAGGACACCAGACACCCACGACTCTGAGGAGCAGAGGTGCATTTGGCCCATAGTGTGCAGAGGTTTCAGTCCACGGTTGGCTGGCACCAAGGCAGGGCAGCACGGTGCGGGGCACTGCAGAGGAGAAACAGCTCATGGCAGGGCAGACCGGAAGCGGAACTGGATCGAGGGAGGAGGGAGATGGAGCCTCCAGACCATGCACCCAGTGATCCACCTCCTCCAATCCAGCGTCACCTCCTACATCACAGTTAGCTAGGAGCTCGGGAGTGGAATAATCCACCATGCGTGTGAAACCCTCTGCGATTCAGTCACCTCCTAGAAGCTCCGCCTTCAACTCCACGAGGCTTTGGATGGGGGGGGGGCAGGGGGGTTCCCCAGCTCTAACCCCTAATATCATACCAGGATCAGATATGGTAGGAAGGGATTTGGCTGTGGCACTGTTCTGAGATCGGTGGGTGCTAGTTGGAGCAGAGAAATGACAGTGCCAGCAAGTCAATTTCCGCTCCTTGGAATCCAGCACTCCTGCCTCGGAGCCAGCGCTGACAGTAAAATAGATTCCAGTTCGTCTGTCACTCTGGTGGAGCCACTGCCATCCCACAAAGAGCCGCACACCAGTGACTTCCCACGTCTGTTTTCACACAGTGCCCTCTAACTGATGATCTGTCAACAGCATCGAGCTGACTGTGACAGGATCTGTGAGTTTTATAGGGGCACTCAAAGATTTGTTTATTTTTCTAAGAGGACCAGCTTCTACTCTGCTGAGAATGTATTTTCTTTTGAAAATGAGCAGACAGGCTGCTGCACACACCCCAGAACCCACATCAGCCGACAGCTCCTGCTTGTTCGGTCCCCAGTACTGAAACCCTGGTTTCTCTTCCTGCGTATCTTTGGCAGGGCTCGAGCAGTGGAAGAGGGATGGAGGCGAGGAGGCCAGAGGAAAAGGATGTCACAAAAACAGGGAACATCTCACACAGAGAGTGAGGACTTCAGATAATATTTCCCAGCCTTATTGATGTATGACTGAAAAATTTTAAATTCTATATATTTAAGGTGTAAAGGTGGTGTTTTGATTTAAGTTCATCTTGTGTACTCATTCTCACTATCAGTCTGACATCCTCATTTCCTTACATAGTTACTTTCCGTGTGCGTGTATGTGGTACTGGGGATCAAACCCAGAGACCCCACCCGAGCTAGGTCCTAGCCCTTTTTTAATTATTTCATTTGGAGGCAGGGTCTCACTAAGTCACTAAATTGCCCAGGCTGAGCTTTAACCTGACATTCGCCTGCCTCAGCCTCTCAAAGTACATTGTGTGTGTGTGTATGTGTTTGCTAACACTAAAGATCTATTCAGTTTGCAAATTCCAAGTATATAATAGATTACTAACCATTGGTACCATGTTCTACAGTACAACTCTAGACCTCGATGGTCACATAACCAACAGTTTGTACAACTTGAGCAGCGTCCATTTCTTCCACCCACATCAGGCCCTAGCAGGGGCTCTTTTCTAAGTGTGAGTTAGGTGATAGTCCACAAATAAGTAATGTCATATAACGCTGACATTTCTGTGTCTAGCTTATTTCATTTGTCATAACGACTTCCAAATTTATTCACATTACTTCAAATGGCAAGATTTCCTTCTTTTTTTAAAGGTTGAATGATATTCCATTGTAAGAAGATACCACAATTTCTTTTTCTTCACTTTTTAATTTTATGTTGCTACTTTATCAGTGCACTGTGGGGAGCTGGACCTAACACATCTTCATTATTTTTCTCATTCCCTTCCCCTCCTTCTCTCTCCCCTCCATCTCTTGGTTCACTTCCCTTTTACAAAAGATCTACACCTCTATTTCCTGTTATCTTTTATTTTGCTATATTATTTTTAGTTTGGTTTTCTCATATAATATGTAAGAACATGTGTCTGACATTTCACTTAGCAGTATCATCTCAAGGTGCATCTATTTTCCTACAAATGACTCAAGTTTATTCTTGATGGCAGAGTAGTATTCCATTGTGTATAAATAACACCATTTTTTCTGCCTTCATCCATCAGCACTGAGGCTGTTTGCAGACCTTGGCTACCGTGAGCAATGCTGCAGTGAACACTGGGATGCACGTGTCCCTTCAAAATGCTGATTTGATTTCCTTTGGATATATACACAGAAGTGATATTGCTGGTCATGTTCCAGTTCTAGTTTCTAGTTTCAGTGTTTTCAGGAATACCAGGCCTCTTCCCACAATGATTAAACCAATTTATATTCTTACCAATACTGTGATACTGCGTCTTCTTCTTCCGTACACTGGCCAACCTGTCAGGTGGGAAGCGGCTGAGTTTAAGGTTAGAGCAAGGCCAGCTGCAAGAGCACGGAGCGCCAGAGGTGAGCCATGTGAACGAGTTGTTGGGACTAGAGCAAAGCCAGTCCAGCAGGGTCCGGCCTTGGTGCTCCTTGGTTGGCTACAGCAGAGACAGCTCTGAGGATGTTTCCCCTTCAGTGTTCTCAGCAAAGCACTGAGGACTTGCACTTTCGGCCCAGCTGTGAGCTTCTCTCATTTTCACTGTGTGTAAATAAAGATGCAGACCACACTAGGTTGTCGCTGCCTCTCTGTCAGAGCGGTCAGGTCCTACCTGGTCCCAGCTTCCCTTTTAGGATGTGTCCAGTTTTTCCCTCATCTCCCTCGCCCCTCTCAGAACCCCGCTGGCTGCATGGGCCGTGGCACTGTCCCCTCTCACCATCCTAAGAGATGTATGTGGTGATACACTTTTCTCTTGTGCTCTGGACATTCTTTCTTTGTCTTTGACAATTGATAAATGATTATATTTACTGAGGTTATCTTTAAATTGAATCTGTTTGGGACCTTTCAACTTCCTGGGTCTGAATACCCATATGTTTCCCAAAATTTAGGAAGCTTTCAGTCATTATTTCTTAAATGAACTTTTTTTCCACATTTCTCTCTCTATTTTCCTTCTGGGACTTCCACAATGAATATATTCATTTTCTTTTTCTTTTTTTTACAGCATTTTAAAATTTTAAATACAAAAAAATGATGATACAGAATTTCAAAACAAAATGATAGGAGATTTACATTGGTTAATACATCATGTATTGTTATCTTCAAAATAGTTACTCAGATATCAATATATAGGCAAGAAAAAAATGAAAGCACAATGAAAGCACAAACTGTTCTTTTTGATGAACTAGCAGAGATCAGTAGTGTAATTATCTATCTTCTATACATATATACATATATATGAATATATATGTACAGACATGTAATCTTTTCCCTTCTTTCTTTTTTCCTTTCCCCTATCCCGGTCGTTCTTTCCTTTTGAGCAGTTTCTTTCCCTTTCACTTTCACAATTATCTATTGTACATTTTAGATCTTATTTATTCTTTCAGTTTTTTACATTAGGGAGACAATATGATATTTACACATGAGTGTAATTTATTTCACCTTTGAGCACAGTCTCAACTTGAATCTATTTGCCTATAAAAGCCTCAAGTTTATCCTTCTTTATACCTGAATAATACTTCATTGTATAAAAGTACTACATCAATTTTATCCATTCTGCAGTTGATGGGCATTTGGGTTGTTTCCAAGATTTAGCTACTACAAATTATGCTGTTATAAACATGAGTGCACATATATCACTGTGGCATGATGTTTTCAATTCTTCTGGGAAAGTACTCAGAAGGAAAATAGCTGAATTGCATGGGACCTCCAATTCCAGCTTTTTGAGGAAACTCTGCACTGATTTCCACAGTGGGTGCACCAGCTAACACTCCTACCAACAGTGAAGAAGGGTTCCTTTTTCCCCATCACCCCTCCAGCGTTTGTTATTGTTTGATTTCTTGATGATAGCCATTCCTTCCGGAGTGAGATGGAATCTCAATACTGTTTTAATTTGCATTTCTTGAATGATCAGTGATGTTCAACATTTCTTCATATATTCATTTGCCATATGTGTTTCTTCATCTGAGAAGTGTGTGTTCATCTCAGATGCCCAGTTTTGGATTGGGTCTTTGAATTTGGGGGTCCTGATATTTTTCAATTCTTTATATGGTCTAGACTAAGTCCTTTGTCTGAGGGACAATCAGTTAAAATTTTTTTCCCATTCTGTGGGTTGTCTTTTCACTCTGTTGGTGATTTCTTTTTACGTGCAAAACCTTTTTAGTAAGATGGGATCCCAGTTATTGATTCTTTGAAGTACTCCCCGTGTAGTTTGACTTTTATTCATGAACTCTTTGTCTACCCCTATGTCTTCAAGATTTCTACCTACTTTGTCTTCCAGTAGATTTAGTGTTTCTGTTTTAATATTTAGATCTTTGATCTATTTTGACTTTAGTTTGGTGTATGGTGATAGATGTGGATCTAGTTTTAGTCTTCACTATGTGGAAAGTCAATTTTCCCAGCACTACTTATTAAAGAGGTTGTCTTTCTTTCAGTGAACATGTTTGGTTGTTATGTCAAAGATAAGGTGGCTGAGTGTGTTTGTAGTTGTGTCTGCATCTTCTAATCTGTTCCACTCATCCTCAGGTCTGCTTTTTTGCCAGTACCACGTTGATTTTATCACAGTACCTTTGTAGTATAATTTCAAGCCTGGGATTGTGATACTTCCTGCCTTGCCTTTGTTGCCCAGGATTGCCTTTGCTATACTAGGTCTCTTCTGTTTCCAAATGAATTTCAGGAATGTTTTCCCTAGATCTGTGAGGTATGCTAATGCAATTTTGATCAGAATTGCATTAAATCTGTGTAACAGTTCTGAGAACACTTGATAAAGTCCAACACTCATTCACGATAAAAGCCCTACAGAAAATCAGAATAGATAGTCTCTACCTCAATCTGATAAAAGCCATCTTTGACGAACCAACAGCCAATGTCATACTACATGGACAAAAACTAAAAGTTTTCTCTAAAATCAGGAACGATACAAGGATGCCCACTATCACCACTCCTGTTCAATACAGGTCTGGAAATGTTAGCCAGAACAATTATACAAGAGAGAAATAAAAGGAATAAGGCTAGGAAAGGAAGAAGTTAAATTATCATTACTTACAGAAGACAAGACACTCTACATAGAAGATCCAAAAAATTCCACCAAAAAACTACTAGAGTTAATAAGCAAATTCAGCAGCATAGCTGGATACAAACTTAACACTCAAAAATCAACAGTATTCTTATACACAAACAACAAATTTACTGAGAGAGAAATTGTAGAAATAACACCTTTCACAATAACATCCAAAAAATTGAAATACTTAGGATTCAATCTAACAAAGAATGTAAAAGATATATATATATTGAAAACTACAGTACTCTGAAAAAGAAGATTAAAGAAGATAACAGAAAATGGAAAGATATCCCTTCCTCTAGGGTAGGAAGAACCAACATTGTGAATGTATTGATTTTCTTAATGTAGTTGCATAATAAGTTGCAAAACTCATAGGTTTTCTTTGATTTTTTTATTCTAATTTCTTTTCTTTTACAAATTAATTTTATTGATACACATTTTAAAATTATGTTTATTGGTACAATTCATATATACATGATGATGACATTTATCATAGGAAATTTGTACTGTACATGACAAAACTTGATTCTTCTTTTTTCCCATTCCTCTCCCCTCCCTTCACCCCTTCTGCCCCTCCTTATTTACAAAAGTTTGCTTCCATTTTATTCTTTTCTCATTTTTCAGCCACTTGTTCCTCAGACAAAAGACTGATATCTAGAATCTATAAAGAATATACACAAAAAAACAGACCCCCAAATTTAAAGACCCAATCCAAGACTGGGCAACTAAAATTAATAGACACTTCTCAGATGAAGAAATAGAAATGGCAGATAAATATATGAAACAATGTTCAACATCACTGGTCATTTGAGAGATGCAAATTAAAACCATGCTGAGATTCCACCTCACCCCTGAAAGAATGTTTATTATCAAGAAGTCAACCAATAACAAACGCTGGAGGGGCTGTGGGGAAAAAGGAGCCCTTCTTCACTGCTGCAACCATATGTGAAATACATACTGATCAAACTTATCATAGCGAATTTGTACCTGTACATGATACATCTTGATTCTTTTTCCCTTCCCCCTTCCCCCAACCTCTTTCCCACCTTGTTTACAAAAGCTGTTTCCATTTTTCCCTAGTACTCACTTTTGACTCCCCCTGCTGTTTCCCTTCCTATTTGAACATGTTCTTCCTGCTCTTGTATCTTTTCTCTGTGCATTTCAAAAATGATACTTCTAGTCTGCAGATTCTTTCTTGTGCTTGATTAGTCTGGATTAACTCTCTCAAGTGCATTTTTCATTCCATATTCCTCACTTCTAGAATTTCTGCTTGTTTCTGTTTCTTTCTGTTAATTTTTCATTTTTGTGTTTTTTTCTTATATCATTTATTCTAAGGAGAAGCCCTTCTCGTTTTACAAATAAACAAAAGGGTACAATGGGATTCCAGTCTGGACTGAGTTTGGCTGAACTCTTAGGCCTTTGTCTTTCCGTATGTAGTCTTGTATTGGCACATGTTTGCAGTAGATAATGATCACAATCCCCATAACGCATCTGAACTGTTTTCTGTTGGACTTTCAGTTTTGTCTATGTGTAACTGCTTGATTTCATTGAATTGTCCTGTGTTCTCGTGTCTCTTGCTGAGATTCCTTAAAATAATCATTTTTATTCAGGTAACTCATATTTTTCCTTTTCATTGAGGTCAGTTACAGGCAGACCGCAGGGCTCCCTTGGTTGCAGGCTTCTTTGGTTTCCTTTCTTTCATTCTTTTTTGCAGTTGTTTGTCCGTCCTTCGTAGTCTCCAGTGGCTCTGCCTTGCCATCTGTGCGCTCCTTTTTAAAACGACGTGGGTGGTGAAAGACCCCACCCGTGGGCAGCTGCCGGCGCCTGGTCTGAGCCGCAGGGGGCCTCCCCTGGAGGCAGGTCCACGTGCCGCCTCCCTGCCACGCCGCCAGTGACCTGCGCACTGGTGAGCCCTGCGGGGCTCCGGAGGCCACGGCCAGAAGGTCTGCAGCGTGCTAGTGGTTAGGCTGCTGGGGTCTGTCTGTGCGTCTCAGCCTCTGGTGGAGAAAGTTCTGATTGAGTAGGTGAGTAGATCATCTGGTCAGGCACTGGGCATCAGGCACTGGGCATCAGGTCAGGACGGGGCATGAACACAGCCACAGTGTCCCTGGGATCCAGGCTGGAAGTGAGGTCTCAGTAACAGCGCGGGCACAGGAACGCAGAGCATCGGGAAGCCAGTGTCCTGGCTGCGGGGCCTGCAGGAGCTCTGCAATGCCGGGACCTGCTGCTCCGACGCACTTGCTGCGTTGGTGGCCCTGGTAAGGGAGGCGCAGGCACACGCAGATTGGGGGAGGGCCGGCTGTGGCTGCTCAGGTCGCGGGGAGGCAGGGCGCACCTCAGGCCAAGGTCCGGATGACCAGGTCCGGCAGCGAGGGGGCCCCGGGTCAGCCTGCAGCTGCAGCCTGCTCGCAGCGGGGCGCATCACAGCTCGGGCTCAGCCCCAAGGCACGGAGCGCCTGTACAGGACCCCGCGGGTCACAGCTTCAAACCTGGCCCTGGAAACAGCCACAACACAGTAGCAGCTCCTGTCCCATCCGTGGCGGCATCCTCATTTCAAGTGCGGGTGCAGCAGGAACTCGGGTCCCTGAGGGTGAGACTGAGGGCCGGCGCAGCTGCAGCCTCTGAGCGGAAGCAGCTACCGCTCCTGATGCCTCTGGGTGCAGGGCCCGCCACAGGACTGGGTGTGCGTGGGGAGCGCAGGGGCGTCCGCGCAGGTGTCCCAGGGCGGCAAGCGCTGCCTCTTGCTCACAAGGGGACCCTTTCCCGGGGTCTTCTCTCCGCACCCAGCGTGTCTGGACCGGAAGGCGGGCAGCCCCGCACACGCTGGCCCTGCTTCCCCGCACATCCATCCTCAGCTCTCAGGGACCGTGAGTTTCTTCTGCTTCTTCATTGCATTCTGGAAGCTTCCTAGAGCTGTTTTGGCTGTGTCTGTGGGGAAGTTAAACGCTGGGACCACCTAGTCCCCTGTCTCGGTGGCATCACTCAACCCGGGGCAGTGTGACATTTCCTAAAACATCAGCTGAAAAGGGAAATGCGAGATATGCCGGCCACCAGTCTACGAATTCCCAAACGCAGGGGAGTAAGAAGTCTACAGTTTCCCTGAGGAACGCCAGGAAGGAAACCCTGTTTCTAAACTGTCCGTCATAAAACGTATCAAGGTTTTATGTCCATGTACCAAGTCCCCATGGTGAGTCTAATCACTATGTACTGCAAAGACATACTAATAAAACTTTTTTTTTTTAATTTTAAAGTGTCTGTCGAAAGAAGAAAGACTATTTTAGGACTAATGCTGCAGTCTATTGGCAACCTCCTAGTCCTCTGACCCTTTTGTTCCTGGAGTTCCAGTGAGCTCACGATGGCTGCCTCCTCCCAGAGAATCTGTCAGGGCCGCAGATGACCCTCTGCCTGGCTCCCGCGTCACAGGAGGACATTTACAACCGCCAGACTTGTGCCCTCCGTCCAAAATTCATCTCTGCGCGCAGAGCTGCAAGACCTGGGCCACCAGCTTTCAACAGCACAAGTGTGAAAGGCCAGAGGGCAAATCGTCTTCCTCCGGGAACCGGACTGCTCATCCGCCTGGCAGCGCACCCGGCCGGTCCCCACCACGCAGTCCTGCGGCACTGACTTCTGCTGCTCGCCTGACAACCGTGACATTTCTTTACACAGTCACGGTGATGCCAACATGGATATCCAAGGACAGCTTGACGAGCGTGAGAAATCACAGGTGACGTGGTGAAGGCTGGGGGCGAGAGCGCGCAGCCCCGGCACCGCTGCGGTGGTCAGCAGGAGGATTTTCAGCCCTCCGTTCTGTGTGCATCAACTTCACAGACGCTCAGCGGCACTCATGTAGCTCCTCGTTCTCCCACCTGGCATGAACCCCAATAGTCCTTCAGCTTTGCCCTTTCTCAGCCTGTTTCATCCCAACTGTGAGAGCTGAATTACTTTGCGATTGGCATTATCCTTTTTTGCACTGGTTTTCTTCTTTGAAAAGTGAGATATCTGAGGTATGTTTCCTTTTCTATATAAAGAATAATAAAACTATACTTTCTGTATTTTCAGTGCACTATTTCAAAAATATTTATGCAGAGGTAAAGCCTAAATGAGTCCAAGTTTGGTGATCAGTAATCATGCTTCTTAATCCAGTGCTGTAAGAAGATCCAAGATTAGTTCAGTGAATCTGACCTGGAGAAGGCATTTTCCTTTAAAAATGGATAAACTATTTTTAATTTAGCTATGGTATATGAAATTGGTGTTTTCAATACTGTGTGCAACAGGAATTCAGAAAAAAGCAGGGGTTTCTATTCTATTTGCAGATAAAGTCAATTTTAAGCCAAGACTGATTAAGAGTGACAAAGAACATCACTATATCTTAGTAAAGGGAATAATCCAAGAGGAAGAGATGACAATCATAAATATACATGCAACAAATATTAGTGCACCCAGTTATATAAAACAATTATTAATGAACATGAAAAATTAAATAAGGCTTAATACAATTGTATTGGGAGACCTCAATATCCCGCTGTCACAAAAAGACAGATCAACTAGACAAAAAATAAATAATAAAATATTAGAACTAAATCAAACTTTTGAGCAAATGGATGTAGTAGGTGTCTATAGAGTCTTCCACCCTACAACATCAGAATACACATTCTTTCCAGCTGCATATGGGACAGTCTCAAAAATAGACCATATACTGGCTCATAGAACATGCTTAAGTAAATGTAAAGGAATTGAAACTGTCCCATGCATACTATAAGACCACAGTGCAATGGAATTGGAAATCCATTCCAAAGGAAACCACAAGAACTTTATCAACACATTGAAATTAAATAGCACACTACTGAACAACCAGTGGGTCACAGATGAAATTAAAGAAGAAATTAAACAGTTTTTACAGTTGAACGACAATGACAATACAACATATTGGAACTTGTGGGACACAATGAAAGCAGTCTTAAGAGGGAAATTTGTAGCAGTAAATACCCATATTAGGAAAACAGACCAAGCTCATTTAACAACTTAATGTTGAACCTCAAACTTCTAGAACAAGAAGAGCAGACTAAACCAAAAGCTCATACAAAGGAGGAAATTATAAGTATCAGAGCAGAAATTAACACACTGAACACTAAAAAAAAAAATACAAAGGATCAATGAATCAAAGAGTTGGTTCTTTGAAAGATTAAATGAAATTGACAACCCCTTGGCCAACCTTATCAAAAAACGAAAGAAAAGACTCAAATCCATGCAATTAGGAATGAAAAGGGTGAAATCACAACAGACCCTGTAGAAATCCAGAAAATCATCTATAGTATCTACTTGGAAAACTTGTGTTCTAACAAGATGGAAAATACAGAAGAAATGGACAGATTCCTAGATGCATAAGAATTACCAAGGTTGAATCAAGGAGATATAAAAATCCTAAATAACCCAATATCAATAAATGAAATTAAAGATGTAATTAAAAACCTATCAACAAAGAAAAGCCCAATCCCTGATGGATTCACTGCTGAATTCTACAAGAAATTTAGTGAAGACTAACACCACTACTTCTCAGACTCTTTAATGAAATTGAAAAGGAAGCAACACTCCCAAATTCATTCCTCGAAGCAAGCATTACTCTCATTCCAAAACCAAAGAAGGACCCAACTAACAAAGAGAATTACAGATCAATCTCCCTAATGAACATTAATGCAAAAATCCTCAGTAAGATTCTGGCAAACAGACTGCAGCAAATTGTCAAAGAGATTGTCCACCATGATCAAGTGGGATTCATCCTAGGGATGCAAGGATGGTTCAACATATGCAAATCCATAAATGTAATACATCATGTTCACAGGGCCAAGAATAAAAATCATATGATTGTCTCAATAGATGCAGATAAGACTTTTGACAAAGTTCAGCACCTATTCATGATAAAAACTACGCAGAAAATTAGAATAGATGGTCTTTATCTCAATCTGATAAAAGCTGTCTATGACAAACCAACCACCAACATCATACTAACGGAAAAAACTGGAAGGCTTTCACTCCAAAATCAGAAACAAGACAAGGGTGTCCACTGTCTCCACTCTTATTCAACATAGTCCTGGAAATTTTAGCCAGAGCAATTAGACAAGAGAAAGAAACAAAAGTAATACAGATAGGAAAGGAAGAAGTTAAACTAGCATTATTTGAAGATGACATGATACTCTACTTAGAAGATCCCAAAAACTTCACCAAAAGACTTCTAGATTTAATAAGCAGATTTAGTAATATAGCTGGTTACAAAGTCAATACTCAAAAATCAAAGCCTTCTTGTACACGAATAACAAACTCACTGACAGAGAAATCAGGGAAACAATAGTTTTTACAATAGCATCCAATAAAAATGAAACACTTTGGAATCAATCTAATGAAAGACGTAGAAGACCTCTATATTGAAAACTGTAGTACTCTGAAAAATGAGATTGAAGAGGATATTAGAAAATAGAGAGACATCCCATGCTCATGGGTATAAAGAGTCAATATAGCGAAAATGACCATGCTTCCTAAATTGTTATACAAATTCAATGCAATCCCAATCAAAAGTCCAATAGCATATCTCACAAAATTAGAGAAAACAATCCTAAAATTCATCTGGAATCAGAAGAGACCTAGAATAGCAAAGGCAATCCTGGGCAACAAAGACAAGACAGGGGGCATCACAATCCCTGACTTGAAATTATACTAAAAGCTACTGTGATAAACACAGTGTGGTACTGGCAAAAAAACAGACCTGAAGATCAATGGAATAGATTAGAAGATGTAAAAACAACTGCAGACACACTAAGCTACCTAATCTTTGACAAAGGTGCCAAACACATTCACTGGAAGAAAGATAGCCTTTTTAATAAACGGTGTTGGAAAAACTGGCTTTCCACATGCTGAACATTAAAACTGGACCCATTTCTTTCACCATGTACTAAGCTAAAATCTGAATGGATTAAAGATCTCAATATTAAAACAGAAACATTAAATCTGCTGGAAGACAGAGTAGGTAAAACTCTTGAAGACATTGGTGTCAGCAAAGACTTTATGAGTAAAATCCACATTGCACAGGACTTATTGCAAAGAATCAACAAATGGAATCTCATCCTACTGAAAAGCTTTTGCACAGCAAGAGAAACCACCAACAGAGTGAAGGGACAACCCACAATGTGGGAGAAACTGTTTGCCAACTGTCCCTCAGATAAAGGATTATCATCAAGAATGTATAAAGAACTCAAAAAAAATCAGTCCTCCCAGATTTAAAGACCCGATCCAAAAATGGGCATCTGAAATGAACACACACTTTTCAGATGAAGAAGTACAAACAGCAAATAAATATGTGAAAAAATGTTCAACAGCACTGGTCATTCAACAGATTCAAATTAAAGTAACACTGAGATTTCACCTCACCCCAGAAAGAATGGCTATTATTAAGAAGTCAACCAATGACAAGTGCTAGAGGGGCTGTGAGGAAAAAGGAACCCTTCTCCACTGTTGGTGGGAATGCAGGCTGGTGCAACCACTGTGGAAGTCAGTGTGGAGATTCCTCAAAAATCTAGGATTAGAGGTCCCATTGACCCAGTATTCCCCTTCTGGGTATCTTGACAAAAGAATTAAAAACATCATACCACAGCAATATATGTGCACCTATGTTTATAGCAGCACAGTTTATAATAGCTAGATCTTGGAAGTAACCTAAATGACCCTCGACTGAGGAATGAACAAAAAAGATGTGGTATTTCTATATAATGGAATACTACTTAGGTGTACAGAATGATAAACTGGACACTTTTATACTTCAATGGATGCACCTTGAGAACATACTTATCAGTGAAATAAATAAGTCACACATGTCTGGCATCATATTGTTTCATTTGTGTGACAAACTGAAAGAAAAACGATATATATGTCTATGTACATGTATATAAAAAATAGTTAAGATTGTTTTTAAAAAAAAAGCCCAATGACCTCCTTTGTCATCCACGTGGCCTGTCCAGAAGTAAATTCAATGCCTCCCTTCACTTGAAAAAAAAAATTGTGCTGAGATTTTGATAGATATTGAGGTGAATCTATAGATAAGCTTAGGGAGAATAAATGTTTTGGTATTTGTCCAATTCACATACATAGTCTGTCTCCACTTATTTAGGCTGTATTTGAGTACTTTTGATCAGTTTTTATAGTTTTTAGGATATAGGTAATGAGTGTATTTTGGTAGATTTATACAGTAACGTTACTTTAAGCTTTTTCGTGATGTTGTAACTTGTGCCTTTACAATTTTACTTTTGGATTGTTCATTGCTTGTGTATAGGCCAACACTAGATTTCCGTATATGGCTTTGTGACCTTGTACCATGACCTTGCTAAACCTGCTAGTCTGTTCTATGGATTTTTATGTAGTTTCTTTGTAAATAAAAAATAAAAATAAAATTGATGTTTTTATATAGGAAAACTTTAAATTTTTAAAGTTTACATAGATCAGCCTAATAAACAATATCTTGCTTATTGTATCAAGTAATTATTTCAGGTTTGTGTAATGATTTGAATCAGATAGAATAAAGTGAGAAATATAAACTTCAATAAAACATATTGTGGAACCTTGGTTTCCTCCCCCACAGCTTTCCTCCTTTCCTCAGAGTGAGTGAAGAGGGAAACACAGATAGCTACATAAACCCCCTCTCAGCCCAAAGTGGACTCAAACCCAGGAACGTCAAGTCTCTGGGAAGGAGTCCCTGCCGTTGGAGACCCCACCCAGGGCAGAAGCCAGGGAGAGTTCGCATGTGGATGAAGGAAAGCGGGATTTAACAACGAGATGCAGACTCTGCCTCTATCCCCATGTAGGAAATGTTTCCTGAGCCCTAATAAAGAATTGGTGGCACAGACTAAGAGACGCGATCCCTATGGGACTCTGTGAGACTGGAGAGAAATAACCACATTTTGGAAACTTCCAGTGGTCTAGCCCTGAGTGGCTTCAACCTCGGGAAACTGTGGGGGAACCCCGCAGGAGGGCGATTGCCACGAGGCTGAAGCCCAGATGCACCCGTTTCCAAACTCATCACAGTCTGTCCCCAGATAAATTGCACAATAAGCAATAGCCTGCTAAGGACTTTTAAATGCCAGCTTGATTTAGAATGAAGATCAAGCCAGAAAACAGGACACCTCGCGATTGTATTTTGGGGTTGCCAGTCATTGATTTCATAACTCGACTGCGAGGATCAAGTTGGTTCTGCCTCTGCGTCCCCTCTTCTTGTGGCCCGGCTGAGGCGCTGGGGTGTCGCGGGACCCGCCAGAGTCACAGAGCCAGGGGGGCCGGCAGGCGCTGCCCTCCGCCCACCTCATCATCCCTGCTGCTCCAAGCCCCGGCCGACCCCAAGCACTGCGCGGTCCCCCTGCAGGCCATCTGGGTCGTGGCCGGCCCGCAGCCCGAGTCGTCCCCTCGGCCCGAGAACAGGAGTTTCCACAGTCACCGATTTGCTGCGGCTGCGTGCCAGAGGGCAGAGTGAAGACTCAGGGGCGTTGATCCTGGCCCTGCACGTGGCGCTGGGCGAGTCCGTCCTCTTGCTCACGTCGGGTTTGCGGGACTTGGAACGCCCATTTCGGCAGGGTCTGGGGGAAATACGGGTATCCTGTGGTATCAAACTGTAAAGAATTACCAAGGTGACTTCTAGCTACCAATTTTATTATTATTGTAAAAGCAATGATTTGGATTCTTTAAAGAATTTCAGTAATTGAAGCCTTTGGAGTCTGCTAGTCCTGTGTTTTTTCCTTAAGAAATCGTCACTCTTACAAATCTCAAAACCCTTTGCTTTAGGTTGTAGAGTTTTGCTGCCAATATATCAAAAATAAAGGAAAATAAAATAAAACAAAACAAAACCACCCTCAGAATTAGACAAAGACTTATTACCAGAAAGAAAGCGGTATCAGCTTGGGTGTTTTCATTCTCACTCATGAGTCAAAGTGCCTTTCAGCTTTCAAAATCAGAAGTGCTAATAAAAGATGTAAAAAACCTTGCTTTTATGGCAGAGCCAGCACTTTATCAAAACACACCTCAGTGCTTGCAGAGGTCAAAATTCCTGTCTTCGGGTCTCTAAACACAGTTTTAGATCCTTCCAATTTTTTGTAGATGTGGTTTTGTGTTCATTTATTTTTTTATAATTCATAAAAAATGTATAAAAACGTAAAACCCCTACTTTAATTCTTCCCTCTAAGTAGATTCCTTTGTCACCACTCGGTGCGTGCAGCCTGCTCCCTCGACCCGACCCCAGCGGCCGTGAGCGTCACAGGCTGCGGCTTGTGGGGCCCGGCGCTGTCCAGGGGCGTCCTGGCCTCCCCCAGCGACTCGGAGCGGGCAGGACCAAGGAGCGCGGGCAGCAAGGAGACCCGGCCCGGCCAGGAGCGCTCAGGAGGACGACTGTGCTTCGGGAGGGAAACCCACCCCTGGTGCTTGGACCAGAAACCCACCTCTGGTGTTTGGACCAGAAACCCACCCCTGGTGCTTGGACCAGAAACCCACCCCTGGTGCTTGGACCAGATTATCCTTCTGCAAAGAACCCACCCGGTTTTCCTCCTGCCCCTGCGCCCCACTCTCCCGTCTGTTTCTTCTTTTTTCCTGTATTTTTCATGAACAGGAGAATGAGGGTGATAGAGCTGTTTATTGTTCTTTTTCTTTCTAAGAAACAGAGCTGAAATGCTCCTCTCTTTTCCCAGCGTCCGTCTGTCCAGTTGCAATGCCCAAGCCTTACTCTAGTAGCAGATTTATGGCTACAGCAAGTGTACTTCCCTGCGCGCCACTTGTGAGCCACTATTATCAGATGAGCACGGTGCCTTCAACAAGACAGATAAGTGCCTTCCATTTCCCAATTACATGTGCGCAGGCAGGAAGCGGAGTGCCGGCAGCCTGCACGACTTCCTGAAAGACAATTTGAAGTCAGGTCACACTGCAGAGGGCTCTGGAGTCATTTGTAACTGGACTTGCCACCACATTGCCATAATGGCTTTTCATTTTCCATCAGATATTTCAGGGCAGATTGCGAAAGGAGTGATGCCTGTTAGCCGAGTATTTCTACCTGACTGAGTCTAACAGAAATGTTGGATGCGGTACAGTCAGCACTCAGAGGGCCTTTAAATCAAATCAGTGAAATTTCTCTCCTATCCAACTTTACAACTCAAATGATTTTCCCTCCCTGCCCATAACCAACCTCGATGTGTTTTTTTTAGGGTTTGAAATTGTAGAATCGAGCTGCTCAGAATTGGGTTCTGTTTTTTATCATGGTCTACGCTAAATTCTTTAATGTACCAGTAGAAGAAATCTATATCAAATATAGGAAAATCAGACTGGGGAAGCAGATAAACAGCTAGCCATCTGGTTATACGCACACACGCATACATCACACGGTACCATCGTATATACACACATATACACATTTGCATCTCCTTCACTGTATAAGCAACCATATCTCTCTTCATAAGGGAAATAAACACCAGCCTAACATGCTACCATTCTTCACACTCTCAATCTTTGCACTGAGAGAGAGATTCAATACATTATCTTGTATTCAACTATCATTTCATTCACAGGTAGCCATAAAACATAATTTAGTTTGTTTCATTCTCGTATGTCCATTCATGGAATACAACTTCCCTTCCATTATAAAAAGCCAGTGTTTCTCCTCATCTGATTTTTGTTTCCATTTTTGTTTTTCCTGCTCAAGAGAGATCACGGCTTTCCACAGAAACCCAAAACTAAAGAATCATCACTGCAGACCTAGGGGCAGGAACTGAGGCCACTGGAACTTTTAAATGCAAAGGAATTTTGAGTTTTTAGAAATGCCCAAAGTTCAATAACATGTTTTACTTTTCCAGAACAAAATGTATATGATGCTAATAATGAACATTTCAGCTTCTATTACCAGTTGTGAAAATGTTTTGCACACACAGTCATAAATAATTGGCTTTTACAGAAGGGCACTTCAGCATTGGTAGCTGAAGAGGGCCAGCTGAGCAGCTGCCTTCTTCATGGCGTTATCTGTTAGGAGGAGAGCAACAGGAGAGCCTCTAGATCCTGAAAATTTCATGCCAATCGGGATGTAAGTGAGCTATGTTCAAAACACCACGTTGGCAGTAAGGTGGTCAGAAAGCCATCAAGAATGCAGCTTCCCCTTGAACAGTGCATTGGCAATGAACATCCAGGGGAAACTGAGATCATGAGGGCCCCTACTACACAACTTGCATCTCATCAGAGCCCTGGTTTTCCCAGGGAGCCCCCAGACCGCGATACAGAGTCGCCAGGGTTCATTTACATTAATAATAGGTGGTCCACTCTGCCTTCCACCATGCCACGTCATCATGGAGCCAGCCAACTGTGGACTAAACCATGAGCCGAAGAAACCTCCCCTCCTTTAATTTGTGGATGTTGGGTATTTTGTCCTAGTAGTGAGAACAGAATACAGAACAGAAAATATGTTTCTCATAAAATCTTCCCAGTTTTATCCACTACTTCATATACAAAATCTTATCTCAGAGATCAGACACACCTGCATTTCTGGCACTAACAACTCTAGAGAGAAACCTTCAATTTACAAGGAAATTCAGCAAAATTGGCTGGGAGCGTGAGTCTGGAAATAAGAGCTGGACTGAATACTAACTTGGTGGTTTTTTCAGCTGTGTGACTTGTCCTTGTTTTTTTTAAGCTAGCCTGCTAATTACACAGCAAACCATGGTCCATAATAAACACTCAATAAATAGTTCTTGCAATAAAATTCTGATTATGTTTTAAATGCCTTGTAGCCCAGATATTCCTGCAATGTCAAGAAAACGCAAAGTAGAAGAGTGAACATCTAAGGTACAGTTAAAGGTTGTCTAATATTCATGGTAAATGTCTTACCAGGACTTATTATATTTTATGAGTACATCTAATAAATTTTATGTAAAAGAAAGGATGTTTTCATCAGTCATTGTCATCCTTTTCTTCTTCATCCCTGCCCTCACCTAAACACCACCCAGGGCCAGAAACCATCCTAAGCACTGATATACACTGTCCCTTTGAATCCTTACAAGATGATCAAGCAGAAATTTTTATTTAATTTGCATATGAGAAAATTAAAAGGTGCACGCTAGCTAATTGGAGCGGCAGTATGGTTTAGCAGTGCAGTGCGTGTCTTGCATGCTTGAAGTACTAGGTTCAATTCACAGTTCTGAGAAGAAGCAAAAGAATGAACAGTCAGCTTGTCTAGGAATTTACAACTATTAAGAGAAAGATTAAAATGCAGTGTCTCTCAATCCAGACACCCAAATCTTCACTCCTAAATATCCTTTCTCCTGCAGCATGTTCTCACATCACTGGAGGGCAGAAAGCAATTTCGTGAAGATACTTCAGACTCTTCTTGCTGAACACATGATGCCTCTAACTTTGTGTTCAATTTTGAAGTGTTTTAATATCCATAGTCCATGACTTCTTCAGACAGTGTTATTGAGTACTTACATTACAACGAAAATACATGCGGTGAATGCTTTGCCCAGCCTGGTTGTATTTTCCAACAGTAACTGGACAGTGATGACCAGGCCACCATCGGTCCGTGGGGACCAGGGTTCTAAAGCACTGGAGTCTTGTGGTCCTCCGGAGCCACCGAAGCCCTGAGAAGTCATTGGTCTGCACCCTTGGCTTCTCCTCGTCTATCTAAGTGCCGGTGGAAAGCAGAGGTGCTGTGAGGCCTCTTAGGGTCAGGTGGGCTGAGACCGCACCTGCATGCCTGCTGCGAGTCCTCATCGTCTTGGGCAGGACAAGGGCCGAGTGGCAAGGGGAAGGTGCCCACCCCGTCTGCAGCTCTCACCGCAGCGCAAGCATGAGGCAGACTCTACCTCCAGTGAGGCTGCTTGTCCTCAGTGCCAGGAACCCTTCTTTATAGGGAGCGGCACACTACACTTTCAGACCAGGTAGCTCCCCTTTCATTACAGACAGGCGATCTATAGTCTTGTTGATTTACCCAGCAATTAATCCATTGATTTTCCCATCATAAAAACAACTCCAATAAAAATGTATATACATCCAACGGAAATACATCAAGAGTTATAGGCCATATATGGATAAAAACTATAAATAAAAATGCAGTACCTACCTATATTTGCTTTGTTTTACCAGTCATTTCTTTTCTTTTTTTTTTATTTTCCAACAAGATGTTTCACAATTTGTTACTAAGTCTTACAAAAATCCATGAAAATGATAAAAGAAACTTCTTTGTAAGACACAAAGCTACAAAATAAATTAGAGCATTTTTGTTTTGTGTATATCTGGCTTCTAGTTCACCTTTTTATATTCAGTGGACAAACAAGTATATCCCAGGCTGAAAGACCCAAACTACTACCACTTATGAATTCTGAAGGCTAAGGCAGTTGAAGCTTAAACTGGATTTACCACCCACACAAGTAAAAATAGAGCACTACAAAGAAATGAATTCAGGCACAAAGCAGATTTGAATCTGTCTTGGAGGGGGAAAATGAACCCAAAAAGTTATAAGAGTCTAGAAGCTAAAATTTTACCCTAGGTAATTGTGGCTATTTTTGCTCAAGAAAAATGAGGGTTTGTCAAGAATTCAAATAGACTTTAAATTTCTGAGTTATACATGCAAATTATAAAACAACAATCACATTTTACAGGAAAAAAAATTCTCTCTTATTCTAGAAGCTGAGCCTTTTAAATGATCGTTAGTTACTAAATACCACAATAAGCAGTCTGAAATGTTTAAGCTGAAATGTCCCTGGAAGTATTGTATAACAACTTAATAGTGATAATTCATCTTGTGCAGGAAACTCTAGATTATATGAAATATTAGAAGCTAGATAGATTTTAATTTTCCAATAACAAAGAACTTCTATCAAGTTACTATCTCAGAATTACAAGGTTTTAGGAAATACTTAGATTCCATACAATGTAAGTGACAAACCCAACACCTGCCAATTAAAAGGCTAAGAAAGCTAAGAAGCTGCTTACGCCTGACACACAGCAGCACCAATGGAGCTGACAAACGTCCGGTAACAGAAGTGGGCAGTGGTGATCACAGAGACTTGCGGCCCGTGGAGGGTGCAGAGTGACCCTCACAGTTCCAGGGAGGTAACTGGACAGATGAGCACGGCATGTTCTGCATCAGGTCACACGGTACAAACAAACTGCAGACAGAACACAGCACCCTATTCCGGAGCAGGTGTCCGAGCCACTGTGTCGGGTGAGTACGAAGAGGCAGAACGGGCTTCTGCAGGTCGATCAAGAGCTCACAGGAAAGTCTGTGCCTAAAACATGGATTGGAAGTCGTCAGTGTGTGTGCAGTATTTAAACACGAAATGGTTAAAATTTCAGTGAGATGAAACCAGGACAAGGACAAAGGGAGGATATGACGAAAAGCAACATGTAACGAAACGTTAAAGAAGGTTAAAGGGAAAGATGAAAGTAACGGTAACAGGGTCAGGAAGATAACCAGCGAGGGCAACAATGCAGAGGTCAAACAGGACGCAGTCTGCAGAATACTTTAGCAGCTATTTTAATCTACTAGGGTTGTCATAAGATACCACGCACTGGGTGTGCTGAATTAACTAATGGGCTACTGGGAACACCCAGCTGAACTGAATCAACGTGGTGCTGGGCATGGAAGGCCCACCTGAGGATCACTGCCAACAGCATAAAAAGGAGAACTGAAGAGGAAGAGGGGGTGCCGTAGGTTCTCCTGGAGAACTGTGTCGTGCTGACTTTCCTGATATGAACTCGGCTGTTCACATCAGAGGAGCTCGGGCCCCTGCTGTTGCTGAGGATAGCTGTGGTTCACTTCAGGGGAGCTCTGGTCCTTTCCTGGAGCGTGGCTTCCTGGCTCCAGAGGGGAAGATGATGAGCTGTTGAATCTTCTGGAAAAGCTTGTCACGCTGGCTTCCTGATATGAACTCGGCTGTTCTCACTGTTGGAGAAGCTCAGTCCTCGCTGTTGCTGAGGACGTTGCGATTCTCTTCAGGGCAGCTCTGGTCCTTATCTTGAGTGTCACTTCCTGATTTCAGTGCAGATCCCTCAGCCTGCTGACACAGATCCTTTGTCCGGCTGGCACAGACTTTCTAGCTTCCACCACTGACCTTTAGGCCTTCCCAGGGCAGGTCCTTGATACAGACTCACATGAGACATTGTCCTGAGTTCTAGGCCTCCCACTTGACTCATGGATGACATTGTCATGAGCTCTAGGTCTTCAGCTGAACTCATGCACGACATTGCCATGGGATCCAGGCCCTCAGCTGGATTCTTTGGGTCTCTAATGCATCTCCCGAACTCCTGCACTCTTTTGCATTTGACTCCTTGGTTGAATATTATAAAACAATTCTATAAATTATGAGTCCTGTATTAAGTCTCTTCCTTTGTAAACCCTGACTACAACACTGAGTGTCTTAAACAACAGAAAAGTGTTTAATTCCGGATGCTGGTCGTCAAGGTTAGATGTTGGACATTGGGTTACTTTGAGACCTCTTTCCTTGACTTTCAGAAGCTAACTTTTAGCTAAGTCCTCACGTGGCCATTTCCCCATGTGCACACCTCCTGGGGTCTCTTCCTGTTCCCCCAGAACACTGGTTACACAGGGTAGGGGCCCCTGGCTTCTGACTTCACTTACCCTTAACTGTGACTGTGAAGATCCTCTCTCCAAATACAGTCAGAGGGGATCAGCACTCTGACATATGAGCCTTGAGAGGGCATGACTCAGTCCATAATAGCATTGAAATACCTTTGTGTCAGTTTGTTATAAAGCAAAATTCAGTTTCATTAGCCTGCCATAAAGCTCACTGATAAAGTGGCCCCACTTTTCTCCCCTCACTTGCGCTCTCTCTCTCTCTCTTTCTGTCTCTCTGTTTCTCTCTCTCTCTCTCCCCCATGCCTTCTTCCTGGAGCTGCGTGCCCTCTCCTCCGCGTGCCTGACAGCTTTGCACCTCTGCACCTCTGGGCGCCATACCAATTCTTTATGTGAGAAAATCCTATTCCTCTCTGAAAGTCTCCTTCAAATGTCACCTCTTTTCAAAAGGCTTTCTTTATCCTTCCTAGCAAAATAAATGTTTACCTCTCTGTGTGACATTAACATTTTGTTCCTATGTCAAGAGCACTTATTGAATTCTATTATAATAACCACCATCAGAATGTGACCTTATCTAAAACAACCTATATCTTAAGCATCTTTTATAGATTGTCCTCTAGTTTTGTTCCAGATCCATACAAGATAGTTATCAAAGATAGGCAATCAATAAATGGACTAAAACAAAACATTATTAAGCTGCTTCACTTTGAAGTAAATTATTTCTCTATATAAACATTATTAATTATTCAGAGTACAAGATATAGGCATGAGATTTTGTCCAATGTTAGCACAAACCTTTCTTTTCAGTGAACTAAGAGAAACTAGCTGTATGACTATCTTAATTATCTTGTATATATATATTTTTTCCCTTCCTTCCTTTCACCCATCACAGTATGCCTTTTGCTTTGAACAGTTTCTTCCTAATTCACAATATCTATTCATGCCTATATCTTGTACTCCAAATAACTACTACGAACATAACAATATGCAATGTATTTATTATTGTTACTCTCCTATTAGCCTGTTTTGATAGCCTGTTTTATTTTTATTTCTATTTTTTCTCTTTAAAAATATTTGAAAATTATAAACATTATTAAGCAGAAAATACTCTTTCCAAATTGTCATGTATTATATCATCTATATTTAACATCTCCAAGTAGTCACAGTTTATCAAATGCCCACAGTGGAAATAGAAAGAAAATATTTTTTAAAGCAGTTGTGAGAGATGATAGAAAAATTCATAAAATAGCTGAAACAAAACATGGTCTGAACTTCAGTGAAATTTATACTTTAAAGAAAGCCAAAGTATGCTGGAAAAATCATACAGCTTAACATCATATTCTTTTAGGACCTGCTTACATACTTTTAGTTTGTCTTGCTCTGCTGTCCTGACAACGAGCATAAAATGTGATACATTCAGACACCAGTGATCTGCCTGGGTGGATGATACACGTGGTCTCCTTAAGTTTTTCTGTTCAGAATCCCAATAATAGGTTAAGAAGTATTAACCTTTCTTTTTCTTCATATTTTAAATAGTTATAAGGAGTCAAACACATATGGAATTCTCTATTAATTGACAATGATCTCAGTGTATCCTTTCAGGAATGGACAACTCTAGTATTTCCATAATTTTGAGGTAATAACTAAAACATTTAACAATAAAGGACAAGAGACAGAGATCCAAGGAGAGTGTCTCTGGATTAGAGCTCAGGGAGCCTGTTTTCCCGATACCCGGTCACTGCCGGGCAATGTTCCTGAAGCTACGATGACTCTCCAGGCCCAATGGTACAGTTGCTGTCATCCAGCTAATTTCCAGTCCAGTCCAGCAGTTCTTGTAGAATCACCTCAGACTACGCTGAAAGCCTCAGCCTCTTTCCCAGTGTCTCTTCCTGCCTCTTTGATCATTTTAATGACAGCATTGAGGTTCATTCCATGGAATGCAAATAGAAATCCATTACACATGTTCTGTTCAGGCCATTTTGAACTCCAAGTAAAATACTACATATCAGGCATCAGTATTTTGTTTTTCTCAATGCTGAGCAAATTTGTTAACAGTGATTCTTTTTATAGCTTCCAGACTAACGCTTTTAAAATGCAAATCAGATCATTCACTTTCCTGTTCAAAACACTTAAGCTGCAGTGAACCTGAACTCCACTCTCTCTCCCTCTCTCCTTCTCTGTCTCTCTCTCCCTCTCTCTCTCTCCCTCTCTCTCTCTCCCTCTTTCTCTCCCTCTCTCTCACCAATCTTTGCTTACCTTATTCTTCCCTAGGCTCATGTGACCAGTTTCTCGAGGATGCTGTAGTTAACTCTTACTTAGAGCTTTTGCCTTGGCTTGGAATGTTTTATATCTCACATGTTTGCCATACTCTTTCCTTCATTTAACTCAAGATTCTGATTAACTACCACATCCTCAAATTACCCTCTTGAACAAACACACTGTCTAACACACACGCACGTGCACATACATCTGTTGCTGCCATCACCTTTCTCTGTTTTTATTGTCTTAGCACTAATCATTAGACCCAATCACATTACATCCTCTATATAACATAGTTATTTCTTCGACTTTGTTTTCATCTGTTTCAAATTTTGTAGTATTTAGGAGGGCACAGAATAGTCCCTAGGATGTGGCAGTCACCTTTTAATATGCAATGAATTAATAAAGGAAACATTTGTGCTTCGAGATGCAGAGCCCATGGAAATGTATCTAACAGTCGCGCATTAGACATCTGTACAGTGTGCTTTGAAATTTGCTATTTCCCAAAGCAGAGAGAGTAGAGGACATTGCTACGTAGCAAGGCTAGCATCCTCTGTTGAGACAAAGCATGAGAAGCAACATTAACGAAAACCTGGGCAAAGCCCACACCCCCAACTAGGAGATTCAATACCTCTGGCCTGACCAGTTTTTGAACTTTAGTTTATTCTGAATCTATAGAAGCGTGAAAAACTGCCGTTTGTTCCAGTGCATTGGTTTTGGTAGCAAAATCCTGGCCTGGCTCAGCAGCGATCCCCCAGGAGCTGTGAGGGCGTCCTGCCCGCTTCTGCTGTCCGGATGCTGGGGCAGTTTCTCACCAGTGCTGACTTGAGATACAGCAGCCGGATCCACTAGGTGAGCATGCAACTCCTGTCCATCCTGGGGTTGTCCAATCATCAGGATATGCAGGGACCATAAGCAGAATCCACCTTTCCAGAGGACAAGAAATTGAGCGAGCCTTTAAAAACATACTGCTTTGATGTTGTTACATTCTCGATTGATGATAGCATAACACCGGAAGTGAGCAACCTTTGCAAAGACGGCTACTGTGCCACCTGAGTCCCAGGTCAGCAGGCTGCATCTGCCGAGTAAGCTCTCAGTGGCAGAGTCCTGACATGGCTCGGGACGTCACACGTAAAGTCAGAGAGCCAGCACGCCTGTGTCTTCCTCCTCCCACTTCTCTTTCTTCCATCTTCCTCTTCCTCTTCTTCCTCTCTCTGTCTCCCTCTCCTTGTCGTCTCAGAAAGTGTGAGGTTTCAGCCATGAGGGTTTAGCCCAATGGTTTGATTACAGCTTAACAAGAGACTCAGGTGAAGTTTCTCTGCTCTTAAGACCTCATCAAGAGGATCAAGCTCCGACGCGAGTCTCAGAATAGAAGAATCAACTTCAGAGCATAGCAGAGCTCACTGCCCTCTGCCCAGGTCTTCACACTGTCCTCCTCATCAACAGCCACTAGAATGCCCCCCCAAGGCTGCTTCCAAGGCTGCTGTGTCGAGGTGGACAGTGGCAGATGACCTCATTCCCTCCGGTCTTCCCACCTCACCAGGACGAGCAGCTCTCAGGTGCGTTTCCGGACGAGCCCAGCGCACATCTCACTGCAAAACCTGACGGGGCACAAATTACAGTGACCGCCACAGCCGACACATCCATTTTAGGAAATTAGAGAAAAAGAGCAAATTAAATCTAAAACAGATAGAATAAAATATTTTAAAACTATAAGAGAAATCAGTGAAATTAAAAAAACTGTAAAGGATAAAATCAATGAAACCAAAATCTAGTTCTTTGAGAATCAATAATTGTCTAGGTGGTCTAGAGAAGGTAAGGCAGAAGACAAATTACCAACACTGGAAATGAGAGAGAAGGTTCTAACTACTCGTCCATGGACAGCAAAAGATGACAAGGAAATACCATGAAAATCTCTTCACCTCAGATTTTGATTAAAGGAAGTGAACAACTTCTTTAAAATGCAACCTACCAAAACACACTCAAGGATAAGCAGGTGAGGTGGCTGTCTCTATACTCATCAAATATATTGAGTTAGCATACTTAAGTCTTACAAAAAGAAATTGCTAGGCCCAGATAGTCTCACTGATTATCTCATAGATGGATCTTAGGAAGAAACAATAGTGATTAACCATAATTTTATCCAAAGCATTTAAGAAAAATGAAAACTTCTGAACTCACCTTGTGGGACCCACATTCCTGCCATAGTTTGGATAAATGTCCCCTAAAGGCCTGTGTGTCAAAGTCTCGGTCCCTAGCCTGTGGTGCTCCTGGCACATGTGAGAAACTTCAGGTTCAAGGACAAGACAGAGCAGGAGTGGAGATAGTGGATATTCTTGTCTTCTTCCTGATTTTAGAAGAAAAGCTTTGAGTTTTGCAGATTTAATATGACACAGTTTGGTCATAATGCCTTTTCCTACTGAGATGAAGTCTTTTCATACCTGTTTTTTTTTTCCAGGTTATTTTCTTATCATGAATGAAGGTTAGATTTTGACAAAGGCTTTTTCTGCAGCTATTGAGATGATCATATAATTTTTGTTCTTGTTTCTGTTTGTGTGACATTAATAGGACAATAAATGCTTAAATAAAATTTATTGATTTACATATGTCAAGTCTTCCTTGCATTCCTGGAAAGGAGTCTCCTGGGTTATGATGCATGGTATTTTGTAAGATATTTTGCTTTCTACTTGACAGTCTCCTTGAGGATTGTGCATCTATGTTCATTAAAGATTCTTTAATGTAGAGGGGTTTTTTAATTGGGTCTTTATCTCATTTTGGAATCAGGGTAATGCTAGCTTCCAGGAATGACTTTAGAAGTACTCCTTATCCCTCAATTTCATTACAGAACTTGACAACCTTTGGTGCTGCATCTTCTCTGAAGTTCTTGTAGAATTCAGTGAGGGTATCGTCAGGACCCGGGCTTTTCTTAGTTGGTAAGTTTTTGTTACTGCCTCAATGTCACTTCCTGTTATTGGATAAATAAGAGTTTTTATATCTTCTTTGCTAAGTTTTTACAATTCGTATGTATCAAGAAATCTTTTCATTTCTTCTGAATTCATCAATTACTTGGAGTACAGGTTTACTCCAAGTAGTTACTAACAATCTGGATTTTGTTCATGTTCATTGGAATTTCAGCCTTTTCATTTCTAATTGCATTCATGTGGGTTTTTTTCTTTTCTGTTTCTGATAATATTGGCTTAGGCTTTGTCTATTTTGTTTACTTTTTCAGAGAACCAGCTCTTCAGCATATGAATTCTTTGTATTTATCTTAGCCTAATTCTCACTAATTTCTACTCTGATCTTTGTATTTTCCTTCTTTGTACTAGCTTTGAATTAGAATTATTCTTGGCTTTCTAAGACTTTGAGGTGCATCATTAAGTTGTTTATTTGAACTCACTCTATTTTTCTGATGTAGCCATTCACAGCTATAAACTTCTTAGAACAGCTTTCTCTGTGTCCCAGAGGTTCTGCTAAATTGTATTGGAACTACTGCTTGAGTCCATGAAGTGTCTAATTTCTTTGATTTTTTTCTATGATCCATTCACTGTTCAAGAGTACATGGTTTAATCTCCATTATCTGTTTAGTTACATCATCTATTAACAAGCTGAGCACCTTAGTTATCTCTTTCTCTCCTCTTTCATAATTTCATACAATTTGGCTGTTTAGCCTTTCATCTCCTTTGCATAAGTTCCCCATGGGTCAGTTTTGGGGAAGTTCAGAGTGTTTGGAGGCGTTTTGTTGCCTTGTTTTCTCACGTTTTTATTGCTTTTGTTGTGCTGATATTTGTGAATTGATTATAGTGGAAGACTTTGCTGCTAGTATAAAGACCTTTTAGTCAGTGTCTGCTTTTCAGTGGTGCATGCTGGGTGTGGCTGACTATAGGTTTTGCCTCTTTCCTAAAATCCAACCACCTCCATTAATTTGGGGTGTCAGGGGTAGTATACTGGCCTGGCAACAAGTTCTCCAGAAATTCGTCAGCAGTAGGCTGGACTCAGTTCCAGCACTGTCAGACCCAGCACTCTGAAAGCCACACCCAACCCACCCAGCTTCTCAACTGAAAGAGTGAGACCCAGAGCCTCCTCAGCCTGAATGTAAACTTCTGGGCAGTCAACACCTAGCCCACACTCTCGCTGAAACTGCCTCTTGTGCTGTCTCTCATCCAGGTGCTGAAAAGCTGACACCAGAATCTCTGAAGTGAAGTTGTCCTGTGGTCGTTTCGTAGCTCAGTCTTAAACAATTAACCCCTTCCCAAAATAGCGCCTGATTAAATGCTCTCACTGGTTTCTCCTCTAACTCTGGCTGCAGCGTGGAAGGAAGACATCCCCTTCAGAGCAAACAGCACAGGCTGCTGTTGCAGATTACAACACCCACGGGCTTTTTAGGGAGGGCCATGCTGTTGGCCTAGTGTGTAGTTTCACCCTGTAGGTACTGACCCTCTTTGGGCTTACCTGGGTCAGCTGTGAAGGGTCCCTTCCCGGGAGCCAGGGCTCCTTTCCTAACTGCTTCATGCTTCCTTCTACATTATGTTTTGTCTTGGCAGTTTCTCTAGTTTTCCCATCAGCTCCCTTCTGATTCCCAAATATCTACTTCATTTTTTCTTCACCAAGGTTCACCCTCACCAGGTATCTCAATTCCAGGTCCCAGAGAAGCTATATTTTCTGCTGATCTCTA
This sequence comes from Dasyprocta punctata, assembly GCA_004363535.1. Taxonomy (NCBI): domain Eukaryota; kingdom Metazoa; phylum Chordata; class Mammalia; order Rodentia; family Dasyproctidae; genus Dasyprocta; species Dasyprocta punctata. The sequence continues at coordinate 30,725 of RJWM01011078.1, read as the reverse complement.
CTATGCCATTTTCAATCTCCCAAGATAGTTCTTAAACTAATAAAATATAAGGGGATTATATATATATATATATATATATATACATACATATATATATTACATATATACACATAGCATGTATATCTTATAGTACAATGATACTTTGTTTCACCAACACTACCATTTACAAACAATTTGGTTAGCAAACAGAAGTGCCAAGTAAATTTTTTTTTCTTTGTAAACTCTGCATCAGGTGAGGAATACAACCACAGCCACCTTTCCTGAATGTATTGGTTGATACTATGTCCCCCCAAGTCCTCATATACTTTTGATGGGGCTGAGTCTGGCATTTTTGATTGGTTTGTTGTCTATCACTGGGATTGGTGATGTGAGTGCTGCACCCACCTAGAGGTGGAGCCGAGATACAGTGTAAGAGAGGCGGGTCTTCCTCTCTCTCACTTCCGCCCTCTCTGGCCAGCATGTCTTGCTGTTGCGGTGGACATGAATAGTGGCCCCACCTCACCATGCTGCCTTGGAGACAACTGAGTATGGACTGAAACTCCCAAGAAACTGTAAGAAATAAACCTTTGCTTCCCTAATTTTGGGTGTCAGGTATTTTGTCACAGCAACAAGTGAAAAGTAACTACGACACTGCACATACACAAATATGGTCATCTTTTTCAGACTCGTAAAACAAATTACATGTGTGAACTGGGTACCACTATGCACAGACCTTGGATTGCGAGTAGCTTCTTCTATGAGTATTCTGCAAGATGAGCAAATATTTCTATTAAATTTTAACTTGGTAAATGAGTAGTCATGCAATACATGTACAGTACTAAATAATGCAAATGTCACATGATCACAACTGAGCCAATGGTTCTTTCTTTCTTGCTGCAGAATTATATGTAGGTAATCTCCTGACAGCAAGAAATAATGGAGGAGAGCTCATCTGCAGAGGAGGAGGAGAAAAAGGCAGAGGAACCCCTCACTTCAAATGAGATTAGAGATGTGTAAAATGGGGGAAATGGTGAAAAGTGTTGTGGAAAAGCAACACTCAAATAAGGTTGGAGCAGTACTAGCAATTAATTTGTTTCATTGAAACAGAAATGCAATTCACATTTCTGTGAAATCCTCAAAAGTAGGCAAAAGCAAGTGTCATGGGAAAAGTTCCTTTTTAAAACTGCATGAAAAGGAAAACATTCCACTGAACAAATAGGTAACAGTGATTTCAGTAGTGATAGCCGGTCATCCCGCACTGTAACCCTCCTCACTCTTCTATCCGCATCAGCTATAAAGGTTTTCAAAGGTAAGTTCAAGTTAATTTGTCTATTTTTCTTTATATGTTATGTTTTCTTTATATTTTGTATTTTCTTTATTATTTTTATTATGTTACAGTATTATATTGTTTTACAGTAGTAGTAATCATTCTAATCATTTTTATATGAATATTCTTAGGTTGTGGAACAAATTATCAGAGTTTCCATTATTTCTTATGGGAAAATTCACTTTGCCATACAAGTGCTTTGGATTACAAGCATGTTTTCAGGACAAATTATGCTCACAAAACAAGGATTAATGATACAAATATCATATACATATATATATATATAATGATTTAATACAAAGACACTAAATGTTTTTCACTTAGTGTTGAGAACAAGTCAAGGACATCCTCTTTCCCCATTCCTATGCAACCTAGTGCTGGAAGGCCTAGTTAGTTCTATACGATAAAGGAAGAAAAACTAAAAATATATAAAAGGAAAAGGAAGAAATGGCATTCTGTTTAAAGATGACATTATTGTCTATATAAACAAAAAGCAATAAAAACATCTTTGAACAATTAGTGGGTACAGCAAAGTCATTGAATATAAATTCAATATTCAAAGATCAATTGTTTCCCTATATACTGGAGAAGAAAGAATATTAAATGTTAAAATACCATTTTCAATAGCACTAATAAGATGAATCCTTAAGCATAAAGCTAACCATAAGAATGATCTACATGCAAAATACTGATGAAGGAAATTAAAGATCTAGATAAATAGAGAGAGATTTTATGGTCACAGATTTGAAAACTCAACATAGTGAAGTTGCTAATTCTTCCAAAACTGACATACAGATTTAATATGAACACAATTAAATTACCAAGAAGAACACCTGTAGATATCAACAGTTTCTAACATTTATAAGTTATAAAATGGAATGCAATGCTAGAAAAAGAAGAGAAATATTAGAAAACTCATATTACACAATTTCAAAGTATATTGTAATGTTAGAGAAATTAACAGCATGGTATTGGTAGAAGAATAGGCATCTGCAATGGGTGATACACTGTGTCAACTTGAGAAGTTTAAAAGTTTAATTAAGTGACTCATGGGGGGCCTGGGTCCTCACTTTGTAAATATCCTGAGCCTGTATAAGAGGAGGGTACAGAGATGGCATGATTGCTACACTCACCCCAGGCAGGGTAGCCTGCTTACAATGTAAGGGAGGAACAGAGGCTTGCTCATCCCTTTTTTCTCTTTTTGCTTTTGCTGCCTTCTCCCACCATGAACTGTTGCCCTTCACCATGTCACACTGCCTTGAAGTCAGCTGATTAGAAACTGAAAACTTCACAAACTGTGACCTAAGTAAACCTTTTCTTCCTTAGTTTTGTCCCAGCAATGAGAGAAAAGTAACTAAGACAGAATTTGGCACCAGAGAAGTGGAGTCTTTGCTATGACTATACCTACCATGTGGTTCAAGAGCCTTTGGGGATGGTGGCAGCCACACTGGGTTCCAGAATGGCAGAAGCATAGAAAATTCATTCCTCAGAATTGGATTCAGAATGCCCAGTGATCCAGGTACTCAAACTCTACAGCCAAGAGAGAAGAAAGCCTGGCTACTGCTCCAGCTAGCAGCAGACATTGGCATCATCCACATGGTGCTGGTTTTAGATGCACACAGAATGCAAGAATTATGGGGTTAAGAAGGCTTCCACCAAATTACAAAAGAAGGCCTGGGAGGCCAGGCTACGTGACCCTAAGAGGGCAGTGTGCGAAGCTGTGAGTGTGAATCAAAAGGTGTAATGGAGACCCCAGAAGTTTAGAAAAGTCAGGAACATGAATCATCTAAAGAAACCTGCAAAGAGAGAGCAAAGCCAGCTCATAAGAGAAAGTATCGAAGCCGGGCATGGTGGCACACACCTTTAATCCCAGCACTCGGGAGGCTGAGGTAGGCGGCGCGTTGTGGGTTCGAGGCCGGCTTGGGCTACAACGCGAGCACAAGGCTGGCCTGAGCTACATAGTGCGACCCTGCCTCAAAAAAACCCGGGCCGGGAGTTTGGCTCCGTGCCTTAAGCACCTGCCCTGGTAGGTGCGAGGTTGTGAGTTCAATCCCCAGTGCCGCAAAAAACAAAAAAAACAAAAAAAAAAACAAAAAAAAAAAAAGAAAGTATCGGAGCCACAACCACCAGAAGTGCCATGGGGTGGAGTCACACAAGCCCTTTGGAGCTCACAATTTGCCACAGGTTGCCTCAAATCATGCATATGGAAATACAGAACTTAATGTTTGCCCTGCTGGATTTTGGAATTGCTTTGGTCCCAATCCTTTGTATCCCCTTCTTTGTAACTTTTGAAATGAAAACGTTTATTTTGTGCCATTGTATGTTGGAAGTGTTTAACAAGGACTTGCAGCTAAGAGTTTGCCTTACATCTCAGAGGAGACTTGAGACTTGGGACTTGGGCTTTTCGGCAGTGCTAAAACTGTTAGGACTTTGGCAACTCTTGCAGATGGACTAAATGCCTTCTGCATACAGGGATGTGCATAAATCTTATGGTTCTAATATAATACAATGTTGATATACTTAATACTGGTTCTTAAGGATTGCTAAACCTATGTTTTAATGTTCAAGTTGTGAAATGATAAGAACAAGCATGTCTTTCTATCTGGAGACCAGTTTGAAGGAATATGTCTGGTTACCAAGTTGACAAGGGGTGGATTGTAATGGTTGATACATTGTGTCAATTTGAGAAGTCTAGAAGCTTAAGCAACTTAGCAGGGAGCCAGGGTCCTTGCTTTGTAAACATCCTCATCCTGTTCAAGTAGTGGTGTGAGTGCTACACTGGCCCTAGATGGTGGTAGCCTGTTACAAAATAAAGGAAGAAAAGAATCTTACTTCCCTTTGCTACTTCTTGCTCTTGCTGCTTTTGCTGTCTTCCACCACCATGAACTGTTGCCCCTCACCATGCCATCTTGCCTTGGAGTCAGCTGATTACAGACTGAAACCTCCACAAACTGTGAGCTAAATAAACCTTTCCTTCCCTAATTTTGGGTATGGGGTGTTTTGCCCCAGCAATGAGAAAAAAAGTAACTAAGACAACATCTAAAGGAAGGGAACAGAATAATGAGTTCCATACTAGAACTAGACAGATAAAGCTGACAGACATTTATAAGGGCAAAAAGACAGTGCAATAATGAAAGATGAATCTCTTTAATAAATAATGCTAAAATAATTCAATGTTCATATATATAGGAAAGAGAGAAGGAATCAGAAAGGAAACAGAGAGAACTCATACATTACACAAATGTTAACTCAGACTACACCAGAGATGTAATACAAAATGAAAACTTATACTTCTAGATTACATTGTAGAAAACCTGGAGGTTGATGAATTACAATCCATAAGTGAAAAGATGTTGGAACTGGTTAAATATTTTAAATTGTTCTTCAAATAAAATTGTTAACACAATGAAAAGAGAAAATTCCAAATCACTGAGCAAATGAAATACATTTAAACAAAATATGCAAAATAATAAAAACCTCTTAAAACCATGAAATAAAAATTTTTTAAATGCCAAAGAATCTGAACAACTCACCAAAAAAGAATACAGATAAAAACAGCATTTAAATACATCTGCAACATCATTTGATATTAGACCGATACAAACAAATGAAGTCCCACTACACAGTCACTGGAAGTTGAAATCCAAAATGTGATGAGTATCAATTACTGCCAGAGCCTGGGCAATAGGAACTCTCACTCATTAGGATGTGAGTGTACTCTCAGCCACTTTTGGAAAGCATTTCAGCAGTTTCTTACAATGCCAAGTATAACTTTACAGTCATTTGGGTCCAACTTTCTACAGCTGATTTGAAAGCTTATGTTCACTCAGGAACATGCATATGAATGTTTCTATCAACTTCATCATAATCATCAAAACTTAGAAGCAACCAAAATAGGTGAATGGATAAAACAACACTGCCATATCATAGGGAGGAATCGTCTTCAATGCTACAAATGGATGAGCAATTAATCCATGAAAAAGCATGGTTGAATTTAAAACGCATATTATTATGTTAAAGACGCAACAACATACTATATGATTTCATGTGTATGACATTACAGAAAAGGCCAAACCATAAATAAGGAAAGCAGATCAGTGGCTATCTAGGCATTGGGTTGAGCGAGAGGTTAATTTAGAGGAACACAAAGGAATTTTTCCACTGACATTACTATCCTGTATGATATTTAATGACAAACACATGTCATTGTGTAGTTGTCCAAATTCAGGGATTTTTACCACAAAAAAATGAATCTGAAAGCTTGCAAACAATCAAAACCCAACCAAGGAGGCCAGTGGTCCCAAGGTAGAATACAGACTCTGATTTAAAAAAAAAAAAAGAATTCAAACGTATTATAAATGTAATATACTGATGAGTATGGAAGAGTATTTGTAAATGCAGAAACTGTAGGAAAACAGAAAAAGGAAACTGCTTATAAGCACTGTACCCTGGATGGTCATTTCTTGCAGGATACAGGTTAATACACCTGAACCCACTAGAGATGTCTACCAGGGTGGAACAATATATTAACCAATGACAGATGATGGACCTGGATTTCTCCATGCTGAATTTATGGACACAAGGGGACAAGGACCCCTGAGCCAATGATCTAGAGTTGGTGACATCAGTCTGAACTTGTGTCTAACTCGCATAAAAACAGACATAGAGATTCACAAACACTGATAGACAATGTGCACACACAGTGAAGCATATGCATAGATTTTTCTGAACTGTTTGACTGGGAGGACCGAGATGCAGTGAACATGCCCAACACCCAGATCTTGGGGATCTTTACTGATTCTTTTCTGCAGTAAAATGAATAAGGGCTCAATCTAGGCCTGAGAAATGGGATATGAAAGATGAGCCTGGAGCATCACTTACTATCAACATAAGGAAATGCTGTGCTTTACAAACCTGCACACAGACACATGGGGCAGGTGTGTCAAAGGGAAGCAGAAGCCAACCAAGAAGCTCCCTGGGACCTAGGATGGAGGGACTCAAGCAACAAAATAAGGAACTATTATGGGATTATAATTCAGAGCATAAAATACCCTGAGCAGATGCCAATCTAAATAAGTGATAAAATAAATACACAGGTGAAACCAGAGAAAAGCCCAATATAGAACGCCATGCAATTGATGTGGACACTGCACCTTCAAGGCTACAGAGCACGGCTCCCTAACGCTCAGGTATGGATTGCACATAACGACCTCTTTGCAAAGAATACAACGAGGACAGGGGCAGAACAGTGACTGCAGCAAAGAAACTCATTAAGCACCACCTTCGGCAGGTGATAAGGCTAAAATCCGTAAGTCATGATGAAAGTATAAATCCTCTCAACACGATTTAATTCAAACAATGCTTTATCTCCGTGAGCTTTCTCCCAAAAATACATAACCCCTCTGGTATGCTTATATCTAGATCAAGCCCCAAAGCCTCATGCACTCCCACGTGGGGCTTTGGGGAGGTGACTGGGATTTGGGGCATGATACTCATCAGGGGCTTAGCCCACTGATGAACCTTTAGCTAAATGTGATTTGGGAGACGGAGTCTGGTGGGAGAAGGTGGTCACTAGGAAGGGCCTGGAAGCGTATATCACCTTCCCTCTTCCCTTAACTGCTCTGCTTCCTGCCCGCCCTGCCATGGACTGCTTCTCCTCTGCAATGCCCCTCTGCCCTGCTCCCCTGCCTTGGAGCCAAAAGATTATGGACTGAAAACCTCTACAAACTATGAGCCAAAATAAAATTTTCTTACTTCAAAATATGGTTATTGGGTATTATATCTCACTGACAAGAAAGTAACTAAGACGCCCAGTCTACTTATAAAAAAGAAAATGTTAGAAAACCCAAATTGATCACAAATTTGATCTCAAAATTTTCAGGGACATTGAAAATGAGGAAAGTCTGAGAAGTAGTCCATGGGTGCCTGAGCACTATATTAATGAAGCATCCTGGATTTTATTCTGGGATAACAAACAAAAATAAGGATAAAATATGATTAAAATAAAATTGAATAAAATACGATTTCAGGCTAATTGCAATATATTAATATTAGTTCATAAATCATAATAAATCTTAGATGCTAAGTTAAGGTTTAACAATGAGGGAAACTGGGTATGAGTAACAATAAGCTTGTACTATTTTTGTAACTTTTCAATAAATATATTATCTAAAATAAAACAAATATTTAAAATACATTACTTCACTGATATCTTTAGAAGTTAAGCAGAAATTTAAACTTAACAGAATATACCTTTGACTTTCTAGAAACTAATTATTCCCACTTTAGTTTCCAAACTAAATATTAAACACAATAACTTAAGGCACAGGTTGAAAAAGTTTTACTTTAAATGTCTTTGTTGTTTTAATTAGGAAATTCAAACACATATTATCTTAGTTACTTTTCTCATTGCTGAGACAAAATACCAGACCCAAGTCAGAGGCAGAAAGCTGTATTATAGCTCACAGTCTGCAGAGGTTCAGTTCATGGTCAGCTGGCTCCAAGGCAGGGGCATGGCAGAGGGGCATCGCAGAGGACAGCAGTCCATGAGAAAGCAAGCAGAAGAGAATGAGGCAGCAAGCAGCAGTAAGCCTGCCTTTCCTTTCTCCCTTTATGATTCATCCAGGTCCTAAGCCTACTCACTGGTGCCACCCACACCCAGGGTGGGGCTGGCACGATCCACACCCAGAACCATGCTAATTCCAATCAGTAGGCTAATCTCACTCCTACACACTCTTAATCCATATCTGCACACCCTCGATCCAGCCACCTCTAAAAAGCCCCATTTGTAAGAACATGAGACTTTGGGGGGATATGTAGATACAAGCTGTAACACATACACTTCAGTCGTTTTAAATTATTATAGCAGGCATGTCCGAGGAGGGTGGGACAGGAGGACAAAATCTTTAAAGTGAGGAAACGTCCTGGTTTGAAAATTTTTCAGCTTTTACAGTGTATTGTGTTGAATAATGTTCCCCCACGATTCAAGACCACAAGGAACTTTAGAATGCAATCTTATTAGGAAATAGTTTTTAAAATATAGTTGAATTCAGATACAGTCACATCCCATCAGGATGTGCCTTCACCCAGTAACTTGCATCCTTTTAAGAGGAGAAAACACCCAGAGAGAGACAGAGACAGAGAGAAAGAGATTCCATGCAATATCAGAGCAAAGCCTTGCTACAAACTAAGGAAAAGCAATCTGTGGCCCCCAGATGCTTGGAAGAGTTGAGAGACCCTTCCAAGAGCCCCCCGAGTTTCCTAGGGCCTGCCAAGGCTCTAATTTCAGACTGCAGCTTCGAGAACTACTAGAGAATGCATCATTTTATGGAGCTTTGTGGTGATTTGTTATGGTGGTCTATAGTGAATTGGTAACTGGTGGTCAACTTAAACACCAGCTGAACTGAATCAGCATGGTACTGAGCGTGGATGGCCCACCTGAGGATTGTTGGGGATAAAAAGGAGACCTGGAGAGGAAGAGTAGTTTTGTGGGTTCTCCTAAGTGTTGCTGTAGTTTGGAGCCATTGGTTCTCCTGGAGGAGCTTGTCATGCTGGCTCCCCTGATATGAACTCAGCCATTATCATCAAAGGAGTTTGGGACCTTGTTACTGAGAATAGCTGCGGTTCACTTTGGGGGAGCTCTGGTCCTTACTGTGAGCATCGCTTCCTGGCTCCAGAGGGAAAGATGTGTGCTGCTCAGTCTCCAGGAGAAGCTTGTCATACTGGCTTCCGACATGAACTTGGATGTTCTCATCATCAGAGGAACTCGGGACCTCATTGTTGCTGAGGATGGCTGTGGTACTTTTCAGGGGAGCCCTGGTCCTTGTTTTGAGTGTTGTTTCTTGACTCCACTGTAAAGGGGCACGGAGGTTCAGATTTCTCACAAGAGCAGCATCAACCACAAAGACACAGGTGCATTTTATCACGGAGTCCAGCGATGTTCCTGTCAAGACCCCACCCTGAAAAGCACCCAAAGAGTTCCCAGCTGTTCTGGACTGCGCGCCCACTCCCCCGCTGTGGTTGCTCATATACTCAAGGCCCTGACACCTTCCCCTCAGGCTGCTCTCTGTCTGCAAGCTGACCCTTCCCCTCACGCCTAATAAACTTCCTCTCCGTGGCAGAGGGTCTCCTCGCATGGGTTGCAGTTACACTTACTTCTCACACTGCAGATTCTTCAGCCTGCTGGCACAGACTTCACCCCGCTGGTGCAGACTTTCTAGCTTCTGCCACTGACCTTTGGGCCTTCCCAGTGCAGATCCACGAAACAGACTTGCATGAGACGTCGTCGTGGGCTCTAGGTTTTCAGCTGAACTCATGCAGGTTATTGCCATGGGATCCAGGACCTTGGCTAAATTTTCTAGGTCTTTAGTGTTGTGGACAGATTTCCTGCACTTTCTTTGTATTTGACTCCTTGGGTGATCATTATAAATAATACTATAAATTATGTGTCCTGTATGTAATTGTTCTCCTTGCAACCCCTGACTACAACACAATCCTAGAAAATGAATCCACACAGATTTGCAAGGCAGACCACACACCAGGGTAGAAGGATGGCCACGTGAGTCCCAGAGCTGATTCTGAGGGGTCGAGTCCTTTCCCCGGCAGCTGCGCCAGCATGTGGAGGGGCACAGGCGCATTGAAATGAACTTTGACTCCCAAACCTCGCACCACTTTCCACGGGCACGATCTTCGCTTCCCAGGTCTGGCTCGCCCTCTTATCTCTAACTAGCAAATTGTGCTATTTGGATGAGGCACTTCCACTTAATTAAAAATTCTTTTCATAAGTGAAATTTTCTCTAGGCCCAAGAGCCCAATTTCAGCTTGTTAACCTCATTATGTCCATGAGATCAGTTTGGTGGAATTCTAAAGCTCCACTCGTTTACTTTCTTGACAAAAAGTAGAAATGTGCACCAGACAAGCGCATTAAAGATTCTAGTCTCATTAAGCCCTTTATCTAAAGTTAATACGTCTGAGAAGATGACGGTCTTCTTCCTCCTGGAGCACAGAAAGGCTCTTTCTCTGTCCCAGGCTTCCTGAAATGATCCGTTATTTCTCGAACGCATGCCACGCTCCAGTTATCCACGCCACTCTGCAGGGAAAAGGTCAGGCCTCATTTTCCAGCCCTGAGAAAAGAAGTCTTGGGGAGAACACTGCCTTCCTCACAGTCATTCCAGGCCCCTGCTCTGAAGAACAGTGAGACACATTACAATAAATAGGGAAGAAATGAGTCTTTCACTGTGAAGCGAAAAAGAGAGCCTGTTCAGCAAGTTATTGAGTTCATACAGTAAAAAAAGTGATTTCACAGCTTGGGTGAGGCAGAATCACTGCAGAATAAAAATCCTCTGCTCAAGATGAGGAGGGGATGAGAAACTTCATTCTGAAATAAATGTCTGCAAGTTCCAGAGCAGACTTTGATTGCCTGCGAAGTCAGAAACTATGAAAGGTAAATAACAAGGTGACATTAAGATTCCTAGCAATGCAGGTCATTATTTTTACAGAAAACTAACTGCCCCGACCTGCTTAGCATTTCCCTCTCTATGGAGTTGGGAGAAACAAGACTGACGCTAACAAAATAAGATTTGACAAATGAATGATACACTCAACAACTCCAGTCTCCCTAGATAACAACCCTATTTTTGCTCTCCAAATCTTTTCTGAATTGCTTATATTTATAACAATCCATAAAACAATTTCATCTTCATGTGCTCTGCAGGTCAACATTTATTTGGTGTTTGCAGATAGTAGAAATCAAAGTAAGCCACAGGTGCTCAGGCGTAGGACACAGGTAGAGTGTGCACTGGCGAATGCCAGCGAACACGTCTGGGTGAGTCCGGGAGCAGAGCGCACTTCTGTGTCCCCTTGGCAGAAATAAATGCAAGTAGCAACGATTACCTTTAGCGAGGGATGCGAGTCATTTTTCCCAATCTTGCCAGTCGTCCACTCCTTGGTTCTGTCTCAGTTGGAGCTCCCAGGAAGTCTTTTTCAGAAGGAAGTTTGTTCACAGGCTCACAGGTGTGCCCACCGCTGTGGTGTAGACCTGGACTGTCTCACCTAAGGCTGTGGGACAGACACGGTCTCCATCTCGGTGTTACCGGGAGCTGGGGGAACTTGAAGAAGGGAACCTAGTGGGTGATGGTAAGGCCATCAAGGGGGCTTGACCTTCCTTAGAGGACCCCTGGTGCCCTCCTTTGCCCTCCTTTCCTCTGTCACTTTGCCTCCAGCCTCAAGGGTAGCGGTTTTGCACTGCCATGGAGCAAAGGTGAGCAGAAACTCCAAAAGGACAGCCAGGATTTGGGGGCAGATTTATCTTACATCAACGGGCACTGATCGCTGGTGGCCCAGGGTTTATATGGGATAAGCAAGCAGGAAGTACAGAGGCAGAATGGCGTGACAGGTGGGGATGGGTTCTTATAATGTGCATCACAGTGACCAGCCGTTTCTAGGAGACAGGAGAAACGGGAACTGGAACAGGAACTATCACATGGGCAACTAACAAACTGAAGTGTACTGCCTGCGGGTTGCAGGGGGGTCTTCTGCTATACTGCAGGCCTAAAAACATAGGGCCACCACTCACAGACTGGGACCACAGAAATGATGAGCCACTTTGAAATTCTTCACTGTGAAAGTTGATCATCTTGAGTCTTTGTCATGGGAACAGGAGGCTAACACACTCTCCTCCCATTGGGGAAAACCAGAAACTGACTTAAAGAGACTGCAGCGCAGGGTGACGCAGGAGTCTGGAGCTCTGGTGTTCCCAGCAGTGGTCTCAGCTCCCCTCACAAGCTCTGAAGCAGACCCAGCCCCTCAAAGATGGCCCAGCAAGAGCAGGGAGCGGCCTGTGCAGCCCCGTGCTGACAGTCCTGGGATACAGGCTTTCTCTGGTGCCTGCTTAACCCGAAGGGCAACCCTGAGAGAAGGCTGGGCTGTGCGCTCTGCAGCGGCTGGATACGCCAGTCTCAGTCCCGGAAGGGGAACTGGGAGCAGAGCCCTTCGGCATCCACCACAGCTTCTGGTTCAGGACCAGCTTCTGCAGTTTCTTTGTGCTTCTTTATGCTGCTCCTGAATGCTGCTCAACTATCCTGTAGCACTAGGTGACAAACTCTCCCCACCCTCCTAAACCCCCGGCTCTCGCCTTGAAAGCCTCAGTCCTGACAGCTTACTGCCCATCGCCGTCCTGGACCCACAGCTGCTCCGGAGCTCTGGGGGCTCATTTCACCCCAGTGAGCAGAGCTAGTGAGGTGCTGAGGAAGGGCTCCTACCTGCAGATGGAGGAGGAGACTCCCCGAACAGAGGCCACCAGTGGGGCCCAGCATCCCCCCTTTACCTTCCACTTCATGCTGCCTGGAATTCCTGCCATCCTTGCTGTAACCTTTCAACCCACAGCAAAGCAGGTGAGAGCCCCTGCCCAGGTCTCTTTTGGCCCCTGGGAAAGAAGGGGGGCACTGACCGCTGAGAGGGCTGCAGCTGAGTCACAGGCTGCCTCACCCGAACCTGTCTCTCCCAGTGTCCCTGCCCACCAGGGTCATTCCTGGCCTGGGGATGAGATGGTCAGGGGCTAGAAATGCAGCCCAAGATTCTGGGAAGGTCATGTTTGGTGAGCCATTTCCTCTTCTGTAGTGGACCCCTGGGCCTCACGATTGCCAGGCGAAGCGGGGCACAGCAAAGTAACCTCAGGTCACGGGAGATTCACCCCTGCCTGTGGCTCTGTCTGCTTACCAGCACAGAGGCCGGATGGACCTCAGCCAGGGCCGAGGAAGAACGGAGCATAAAACTTCCCAGCCCGCGCTCCTGGTCTGCAGTCCTCACCACGCGTGGGTGCCCTGTGCTGGCTGCCAAGACTCCCAAAGGTCAAGGTGGAGTTCCCCGCACTAGTAGCTTGCTGATTCCGGGCTGTCACCCCTACACTCTGTGATGAAGTTTTCTGGAATCCCCTCCCAAATAAAACCCTTCAGGCGCATCCTGGTACAAGGGTCTGTGTCAGGGTACCCCAAGGAAGCCAGGTGTGCATATCTATCCAAACGCCCACCCGAGAAGGAAGTTTAGATGATAACTGAGAGGAGTAGCAAGGGGGGAATAAGGTTGATGTACAAATGAAGGCAATCAAAGGAGAAGATGAAAACAATGAAGTAAAAATAGACAAAAGTATGTCAAAAGAGAAAAACACCAACCTTTCAGAGGAGTCATAACTGACATGCTTTTCCTCCACCTACTACATCAGCTCAGAGCCCACACGTTCCTCACGCGACCACAGTGATGCGGTGGACAGCACAGCCGTCATCCAAAGCAGTTTACAAGTTTTGAGTGGTTTGAAAAGGGACGAAAGAGCAGACGCAGGTCGTGGACATCTGTACCCTCTTTGGTGTCCAGCCTCGTGCACATCACTGTGGTGCCATTCTCTTGCTCTCTCTCGGAAAATCTTCCCTTGTGTAACATCTCACAAGGAGATGCCCACTTCCCGCTGCGGCAGCTGAAGAGACAGTCTGTCTCTGCTTCAGCAAATCTCCAAACAGGCCAGTTAAGTAGTCTCTTCCTGGGCTTTGACCTTGAATCAGCACAGTTAGAGGCTAGAGGTCATGTTCATCACCTCTGGGTCCTTCCAGCAGGGTGACCTTGACCATGGGCCCTGCATCCTGACCTGCCCAAGTTTCCCAGTTCCTGAATTTTCTCCACTCAGCAACACGAACCCTTCATAGCCCTCAGTAAATGCTTTTCGCTTAAGGAAGCACATTCATGGCATTAAACCAAGGCTGAGGAACAGCTGGGCGCCCCTAGAGGAGAAAGCCCACCTTGGACGGGATCACACAGCCGAGGGGGGGTGGTAGTCCTCGGGGCTCCTGCTGTATTAGAGGATTTAGGGTCCCCTGGTATTTGTCAATGCTAAGCTTTGGTCACCAGATCTTCCCGATGTGTTCCTTAAAGTCCTGATTGTATTGTTCCCAAATGATACAGGTTTTTAAATTATAAATTCATAGGTTTCATGTTTTACCTAGATTCCAGACTATACATTTCTATAATTCTAAAATTAAATATTATTTTTGTAAACATTACCTATATTTCAAATGTATGTCTCATAATTTCACATTTTCTGAATGTGTCCAACATTACACAGTACATTAAACGTGATGTAACTGACGCTCTATTCCAACAAAAACTCTCAATCTAAAAGCCAATTGGAAAAATTAGAACTCTTTATTAGCACAGGCCTGGTGACACAGTGTCCCCATATGCATAGGGAAGACTGCGCCCCGAGCTGAGGAAACAAGCCGCTTTTAAGCAGTAAAACCGCAAACACCTGGGGTTGGGGATGGTTTCATTGGGGGATTTTCAAGCCTGGCTAGGTTTTGGGGGAGCGGCACAATACAGAACAGAAACACGGCGCTTGGGAAAGTACAACTCGTGTTAATCGGGGCATCGCGCCCTTGCAAGAGCAGGATGGGGGGATACTCTCAGGCAACAAGGGGGTCACATTACAACAAAAGGAAAATAAACCCATTCATATCATTAACAGTTTAACTGCATTGAATGTAGAGCCTATGCAGAAGACACTGATGAACACACTAATAAAGTACTGTGTGAAAATACTGAGAAAGTTCATTTCAATCATGTAGTTGAAGAGCAAACTAAGAAAATGATCACAGTAAAAGTTTTCAATACATTCTCATTTAAGAAAATCAAAGTTTTTAAAGAAAATCAAATTTTTTAAGAAAATCAAATTTTATACGCCAAAATTGTAAACATATAAAGACAGAGATTCGTTCTGTCTAAAATTAGAGGGTTAAGTCACAGTGGAATATCTGTGTATTCACTGTGTAAGTGTATTCAACTGTACTGTGTTAACTGATCCAAGACAGCTTCTGCTCTGTTTTGATTATCTGCATGGTTTATCAGGAAATGGAGTGGGAAAGCAAAGATTATTTGGGTGGCCATATTTATCTTAATTTTTAAAGCGTTTAATCTCATTTATCTGAAGGAACACCTTTGTATTGCTCCAAAGTCATAGGTCTACTGATTTAAATACAAATCAATAATATTATAGTGGTAGAGACTTAAATATACAGGATCTGAGAGGGTCTAAGACCAATAAATGATTAAACCCAAAAGGAAATTCAGCTCCGTGTGAATCTGCATGTGTGTCCCCCCAAAATGCCCATGTTGAAACCCTAAGTCCAAAAGACCTTTGTGAGGCAGAGCACTGGACGCTGGGATTGGTGCCCTTAAACACGAGGCCCTGGAGGGACGCACCCCGCCTCCAGAAAGGAAACAGGCAGCTAGCGGTCACTGTCCCATCAGCACCTAATCCGCTGCCACCTTGGTCTTGGTCTTCCTGTGGGAAATAAATGTTTGTCTTCATAAACCACCAAGCTTATGGTGTTTTGTTATATACCAGCCTGATGAGCAAAGAGAAGCTACTGGAGGAAGATCTGATTAATGTTCATGGAAACAGAATTAATGCCATTATTTATTTGTTGTAAAACAAAAAACACTAATTCTTTCTGTATCTTAACCTCCTAATAGAAAGGGAAGAGTGAGTTTTATAATCAGACATTACTTAGAGCATGGTCTCTGTTGAACACAGTAATGACAAACTATCATAAGACAGAGCTGCTTTAATTTCGGAATCTGACGTATGACTTCCCAAACCCTATGCTTTAGAAGCCATCGTTTGACAATCTAGCTGAAGAACGGAACATTTTCACATGGGCAGAAGCGAGATTTATTGGAGAACTTGCTATGCAGAAGGGGACAGCACAGTGGAAGCCTTCGTGAGAGCTGGGTCCCCGCGTGTCCAGGGGCCCCGACTCAGGACTAGTCCACCCAGCAGCCATCAGGGACAAGGAGATTCTCGGCCACCCGTTCTTCCCATTCATCAGTGCTGAACTCAGTGAACTCAGTGAACCACCCCCCAGCCTTCTTTAAATGTGGAGCTTGAACTTGGCCCTGCACAGGGCCTCGATCACATGGTCCTTGATCTGCAGCCTGTGCGGATGGACGTGATGACCTGTCCAATGGGAGCCCTCGCCACTGTGCCCTGGGGTTTCCTGAAGGCACCAGCATGCCCACCTGGAGCCTGAGCTGGGGACAGCACGAGGGGAGATATGTGAACATCTGCTGGGAGCAGTGTCGCCAGCATCCCTCAGGGCGGCCCTCCAGCAGCAGGCCACGTCCACTACCCAAGAGGCTGCGAGCTCAGTGCGCCACAGTGGGCACCCACCAGCTTGCTGGACTGCGCAGAACAGAATTTTAAAACTCTGTCTCCCCACAACCTTCAGTAAAGACTAATCAGGTCTGTTTAGCAGGTGTTAGAAGAGTTTTCATGAGCTGGACACTCCGTACCTGTGCTCATCGCTGGCCACAAAGACCACCGACTCCAGCACTGCTGGGCTTCTGGAAGGTCACGCTCTCTTAGGCATCCTCCCTAAAATGTTCTTTCCTTTTCTTCATTCAAAGCCTAGCTGCAATGTCATTTCCTATGCTGAACTCTTCCAAACTCCCAACTTTCACCTTCATCTCCCCCTGCCCGGCCGTCGCCCCAGTCCTCTGGGCCGCCGGTGACCTGTTTCAATTGTCCTGTGCAGACCGCGGGCATCTTGCTGGCAGGTGTCATGGCTCCCTTTCAGGTCTCAGAGAACCTCCTTGGGAACTGCTCGACTCCAGGTCTCAATGTAGCTTTATTTAACAAATGAAAGGATAAATGTCACATTGCTCTGTAAGTCTCGTGTTTTGAAAAATAGTATCCAATTACCGGAAGAGTCAGAGTGACAAAGGACTGAGAAAGTATCTTTGGCATTCAGAATGCAGATATCTAAAATTAGAAATATCTTTCTCATTAAATCATTCCTATCTACACAAAATGCCTATTTTTTTCATTTTTCTAAACTATATTATTGATGTATTGGAATATGCTTGCACTAGCTGACACGGCAGGTTTACCTACTTCAAGAATAAACACACTGTGTGGAAATGTGATTTAATGACTTCTAATAGCATATAATAAGGTAAAGCACAACCCCTAACTAACCCCAGAAAGAGACGCTGCGCCTGCTCCGGGCTGTGCAGGTGGCAGGGGCAGGCTGCAGCCGCCCACGCTCTGCTGGACTCTCTGCAGGGAGGCCACCCGGCCGCTGTCCGCAGGGGCTCCCTCGGGCGATTTTACCTGCACTCCCGTGTCTCACTAGTCTTTTACCTCTCATCTTTATTTTTCTCTTTTTTCCCTTCTATCAACAATTTTTCAGCTGAGGCTATTCAGGTGTGCCTTTTATTATCCCAGTGAGCTGACATTTATAAGCCCAGAAAAAGTTGCTGGCAATTATAATTAGAGAATACAAGTCACTGAAACGTGACGAGGCCTGCCCTGGAGGAGCAGACGGACGTTCACAGCCTGCCCTGGTTTGTTTTTATCGTTCACTCAATGCATTTCTGTGTAATATTTTAAAAGCCAGGTTATTGCAAGGCAACTAGTTATTTGCCTAATTTTTTTGTAGAAAACATCCCTAAAGCATAGATTTTATGGAATCAAGAGAAAGCTTTTGCCACTGTTGCAGTGTCTTCATAATCACCAACAGAACATCCTATAAATAATTAATAAGCTCAGCAGTTGTGCAAACCCTTCCATCTCTACACTGAAGACAGTACTCAGGAAGACAAAACAGCAGGCAAGAGACACCTTGGTTTACTTAGATGAACCCCGTAACAGTGAAAAGGGCAGATCCAGAGGTGGGTCATGCGCACTGTGGGCCGAAAGGACGCCCAGAGGGCGGGACTGCCATGCAAGGAGTTTGCTTAAGGAATGTTTAATAGCCTCAGACTGGAAGTGGGTAGGAACTTGAAGGAACAGAGTAGAAGCTCGCAATATAAAGAAACAGACAACAGTAAAAACCGCTGCTGGACGAGTGCTGCTCAGTCCAGTGGCCGTGAGCCACACGTGACTACATTTTAATTTTAATTCTAATGAAATTTAAGTAAGCTTCACAATCAGCTCCTGAGCTGCAGTAGCCACGTCACATGCTCTGCTCAGTGCCCACTGTGTAGGGCAGCAGGGTGCAAGGGCCGAAGCTGCAGGGTGCAGCTGGCCAGGGCTGCCGACAGAGGCCTCGGACACGGTGGGACAGTAAGAGGCAGAGGCGACATCCCCACAGTGGCTGCCAGGAGGGCCTGGCGCCCTGCCCTCCACAGGAAAACGCCAGAACAACAGCAGAACTCCCCTTCCGCTGAGTGTTCAGCAGAGAGTGCGGAAGAGCAGAGCTGTCACCAGACGCGAGGGTGCACGCGGCCTTGCAGAGAGGAGCCATGCAGGCCACATCTGCTGCCCTTTCTCTCCGTCAGACCAACCCTGAACCAAACCACAAGCACCCAGCACGCTGGGGAGGGAAGACGGAGACCCTCGGCGCCCCACGGGTGCCTGTGCTTTGGCAGGCGCTGCTTCTAGGGGAGGTAGGAGCCAGTGCCGGCCCGAGCCCAGAGTGTGGAACTGCGCTGCCCAGGGAAAGGCCCTGCCATGCGCCCTCTCAGCCCCGGGCCAGCTGCATGGCGCCATCTTGGATTCTTGGTTTTCAGTTTGCTTTTTCTTTCAGGTCTTGATTATGTTATCCTATTCTTTCCTGGACTGTGAGGAGACATATATTAATATATTATTCCTTTTCCTCTTTGACTGCAATGAATAAAAAAAGAAATCAATAGTAGGAACTTTAGAAATTGTGCAAAACATAGACAGGCTCTTGAATATCTAATGAACCAATGAAGAAATCAAGAGAAATTTTTAAATGTCATGAAATACATGAAAATAGAAACACAATGTACCATACCATATGGGACATAACAAAAGCGGTATTAAGAGGGACGTTAACAGGAATAAAAGCCTACATCAAAAAAATGGAAATATTTCAAATGATCTAAAATTGATGCTGAAGGAATTAGAAAAGCAAGAACAAACCAAACCCAAAACTGGTACAAGGAAATAGATAATAAAGATCACAATAGAAGGAAACAAAATTGAGATTCAGAAAATATTAAAGATTAATGAAACAAAGAATTGTCTTTTTGAAAAGGTAAATAAAATCAACAAGTCGTTACTAAGAAAAAAAGAGAGATGACCCAAAGAAATGAAATCAGAAATGAAGGAGACAAGTAGTAGCCCAGAAACATGAATGATCATGAGGGACTATTGTGAACAACTATCTGCTCACGAGTTATAACAATGGGCACACCTCAAATACACCATGTTTACATTCAAATCATAAAAAGGGATGCACTTCTGAAAATCAACCATGAAGACACAGAAAGCAAGGACAGACTAATGACAAGTAACAACATGCATGACTAATAGAAGTCCCTGAACAAGGAAAAATGCAGGACCAGCTGACTTTGCTGCTGAATTTTACCAAACATTTAAAGCACTAAAACCAATTTCTCTCAAATTATTCTAAAAAATTAAAAGAGAAGCAAACAGTCCAGACTCATAAGACCATCATTGCCCTGACAGAGAATTCAAAGGGAGCATAACAAAAAAGAAAGCCATGGGCATCATCCCAGATGAACATACATGCAAAATCCCAACAAGCAGAATGAATTTAGAAACACTTGACAAAAGACTCTATACATGATAAACTGTGATTTGTCCGGGGGATGAAAAAATAGTTCAACATAAGCAATCAAGAAGTGAAATGAAATAGCTTCCACAGAATAAAGAACAGAAGCACAATGATCTTGAGCAAAAACAACATGGCCCTAGCATAGAAAGTGAGACATAGACCAACAGAGAAGAATACAGAGGCCACATAGCAACCCAGGTGTCCATTGCAGGCAGATTCTCAATGAAAGCAATCTCTTCATGAACAGTGCAGGGGAACTGGGTAACACATGTAGAAGAATGAAACTCCCATCTCGTACTGTGTGCAAAACTCAGTTCAGAATTAAACACAAGACCCAAAATTATGCAACTCCTGGAAGAAAAAACAGGGGAAACACTTCAACAGTTTTCATAGGCAAAATGTTGATCTGACCAATGACTTTTTTTTAAATGACTACACAAGCAGAGGTTACAAAAGAAAAACCTGGTAAATGAGATTCCATCAAACTAAAAAGCTTCTGCATTAACAAAGGAAATTAGCAACACAGTGAAGGACTAAGCTATGGAGTGAGAAAAAATTTGCAAACTATTCAAATTCAAGAGATTAATATTTAGATATACAAGGAACTCAAACAACTGAATAGCAAATAATAATAATATAGTATAAAATGGAAAAATGGCCCAAGTAAGCATTTCTCAAAAGCTGTACAAATGACCAACAATTATATGAGAAACTGTCCCAACATCATTAATCATCAAGGAAATGAAAATCAAAACTACAATGAGATATTTCATACTAATTAGAATGAATGTTATCAAAAATACCAGAAAGAGACAACAGATGAAAGAAAGAAAGAAAGAAAGAAAAGAATAGAAAAGAAAAGAAGAAAGAAAGAAAGGAAGGAAAGAAGGAAGGAAGGAAGGAAGGAAGGGAGGGAGGGAGGGGAATGAAAAGGAAAGAGAAAGCAAGGAATTGGAAAGGACGGCAGGGGAGAGAAGGTTCATACACTGAGAGGGCAGCTATGAATGAGTGTAGTCATTATGGAAATTATTAGAATGGAGTCTCATGAAAAACCGACATGAAATTACCATGATGCAGCAATTCCACTACTGATACATATTTATATAGCATGTCCAAAAGGCATCTGTAGCCTCATGCTTATTGCAGCACTATTAAAACTAGCTAAGATATGTAACCAACTTAGATGTCCATGCACAAATAAAGGAGAAAGAAAAGGTGGTGTAAATAGAGTGGGATATATTTTAACAAGCAAAAACAAGAAAATTGTCATTTGCTGCAACATGGATGGAACCAGAGGACAAATTAAGTGAAATAAGCCAGACACAAACACCATGTGTCCTCACTTACATAGGGAGCTAAAGGCTGGATCCCAGGGAAGAATGTGGTTACCAGGCCCAGGGGACAGTGTGATAGAGGCAGGGGTGGAGGGACGGAAACGGGAATAGGGCACAGGTGGTTGGGTGGAATCACTTCTGCCCTCTGCAGCCCAGTAGGGTTGACAACTGTACATTTCAAAAGTAACAGAAAGGATTCTAAATATTCTTAACACCAAGAAATGATAAATGTTTAAGGTGATGAATATGGCGATTCCCCTGGTCTGAACATTACCCGCTATACGCATCTATTGAAATATCAGACTGTTCTCCTTAAACATGTACAACTGTTAGGTATCGATTTCAATTAAACAAATATATAGCTCCCAAGTAATTATAAAACAATACACTTTGAAAACTCTACAGCTAGTGAAGCTTTCTGTTGGAATAAAGGGGGAATTTCAGGTGAGACATAATAGCCAGTAAACTACACATCTTCAAATAACTAAGAGTAGTAGTTTGAATACATTTCATATGTATTTTCCTAACCTTCTTTTAAAATGGAGAAACAATCTAATTTAATCTATTAATTAAAACTTTAAAAATAATGTTTTCCTATTATAAATAATTGTATTTGGAGAAAAAAGCAACAAGGCTGGGTGGACCAAAAAAAAATGTAAGAACTGGAATTTATTTTGCTTTTGTTTGGTTAAATAACACTTTAATCCCTTCTCTGGTGACTTGGGCTTTCTAAGCTTCCAAAACAATGTCATTTTACACAGAGCAAATGCTCATTCAGGGGCAGAAGCAGAGTTACTTGTTATTCTTGATCAGAGTGAATAATCCAAAATTTATTATTACAGGAAAGACATTGTTCATTACTTCTTACATCTTCATGAAATTTTATATTATTTTACTTGTGCTCTTTGAGAAGAGAATTCTGAAGACTATGTTTTTCGATATAGAAAAAAAAAGATATCAGGAGAGCAGTTTTGTTCCAGAGAACAGAACAAAAGAGAGCCAAAGGAGAAACTAGAGGCCGACCCCGTCCCCAGCAGCTCCTCACTGTGGGGCAGTCATCCCCGCCCACAGCTCCATTTTCTCATGGGTCAGATGCTGGTTCAGACTAAACGATGGTTACCTTCCAACCATGACCTGACAGCCGTAACACTACTGTCCCCTTCCTGGGGGACCTGACCAACCAATCCCAGCCCTCCTTCCCAAAGATCCCACGGACGGCCTCAGAAGCAGGTCAACATCATCCTCTAAGAAGCCACAGTCAATTAGTTTATATCTGCATAATCAATTTAATCTCATAAAATTTCTTAAAGTTGTAATAGCTTTAGCAATAGTACGATTTTTTTCTTATAAAGAAGGAAGAATTACAAAGGCCTTAAATTCATTCTTGTTAAGAAATACATCGAATAGCCGGGCGTGGTGGCGCACACCTTTAATCCCAGCACTCGGGAGGCTGAGGTAGGCGGAGCCTTGTGAGTTCGAGGCCGGCTTGGGCTACAACGCGGCGCAAGGCCGGCCTGAGCTACATAGTGCGACCCTGCCTCAAAAAACCAGGGCCGGGAGTTTGGCTCAGTGGCTTAAGCGCCTGCCCTGGCAGGCGCGAGGCTGTGAGTTCAATCCCTGGTGCCGCAAAAAAAAAAAAAAAAAGAAAGAAATACATCAAAGATAGTTAATGTGATGGCCCTGAATGGATTGTGACCCAGTGCCCTATGCTATTATATATTGACTGTGTTGTCTACAAGAGCAATTCACCTTTACGTCTTGAGTAATGCATCTATGCAATTAGTGGTGGGTGACGCCACCATCTTCCCCAGCTACTTCGTCTTCCAAGATTGAGGGTAATAGCAATGGAATGGCCCCAATCCTTCCATTCTGAGTTGAGGGCTTGTAGTCTTCTTTGATGGCCTGCCCCACTGTGCACTTTATGGTACTGTAACTGTCTTTATGCCCGTGTTTCTCAACTATGCTATTACTTCCTGAAATTCAGGACCTGTTTTGGAATCCAGTCTAGCCCTGGCTGTACTAAGAAAGTTAATGACCCTTTGTTGATTTAACTAGTGTGATTTTAGAAATAAATGACAAAATCCCACCCACATGGCAGTGAGGAAAGAGGCAAAAGCTGTTCACATCTAACAGCGTCACACCGTCACACAGGCCCTTTGCTCGGCTCTTCCCGCCCTGGAAGTAGGGACATCTGCCGTGAAGGTTGGAATGAGTGGCATCCAGCCAGAAGAGGACAGGCTTAGGAAGGAAACTGAGGAAAAGCAGTGAGACTCCTTGCTATGCTTGAGGAATGGAAGCATTTCCTGTAGCTGGAGATACATGTGCAAAGTAGAGAATATTTAAAATGAGCCCAAAAGGTTTGGCTATAGATCAATTGTGGATAATAATGTAAGACGTGGCGCATCAAAGCGTTTGAATAGTGAGGCACTTGAAGTGACTTCTCAAAGTCATCCAAGGAGCATTCGAGGAGTTGGGGTTGACACACAAGAGGCCGTGGTGCCAAAGGCAGTGACAGCCAAGGCCAGGAAATGCCCACAGGAAGAAGGAGAGCGCCAGGAGTGCGGAGAGCGGCTGTGGGGAGGGAGCATGCCAAGGCAGACGAGATCGGTCCTGATCTCAGATTAGTCATGGAAAATGGGCAAATGTTATTAAAAAATCAAAGATTTACCATCCTGCATGTTTTCTCAACACCCCGTAGGTGAGATTTGCGATTTATTTTCCTTCTAACCTTCCAATATAATTACATTCCCATCATCTTGCACCAACTCATATGCAGAATGAATCAACGCTCACTTTATTGATTTCATTAACTCATTAGCTACTATTATTACAAGATTAGCTCTGCAATTTTTTAAATGAGATTTAGTAATGCACATAATTAAGAGTAACTATTACAGATTTTCCATTGGGAAAAGTATTTTCTTTATTATAAGCCAACCATCATTTAGACAAATTCTATTATTTAATCAAAGGATTAATGCACACTATCATTTGCTAGATCACTGCAAAATAAAGTATTTTGGGGAGGAGTTCTTCAGAAAAAATTGATCCATATGATGAATTTATAAATCAATTTATCAAAACCTATATATGAAATAAGTGTAGGAAATTATTTGAGTTCTATAACTATTGGACTCATATTGATTTGTTAATTAGTATTAGCACAGACAAATTATGAATTGGGCGAAATTTATATATGATCCCTTGCCCCACACCATGCCTCTTCAGAAAGCCAGAGAGCTTTCAGTTGAGCTCGGCCCCCAGCTACGCAGAAGCTTCAGGGGCTGGGGAGTCTCCTTCCCTCTCCTAGATAACTTGCAGGCAGAAAATATGGATAGGATCATCAGATCTGCCCTAATTAACTGCATAACTTTTTCAAGTTGTTTAACATTTAAATCTCTTTTCTTATTAGAAGACAGAAATAATACTTACACACCTTTCACATTTTGTATGAGGTTTAAATAAAATTAAACATACTTAAAACCCTGCATATTGCCAGATAACCTAGTAACTTTCCAAAATGGTAGTTATTGGCATAATGCTTATTACACCCACTGCATTAGGATATTATTCTTGGCAAATGACAGGCCCTATAACATAAAAATTAACTAATAGTGACAAGTGAAATGCTGATGCTGTAAACTTGAGTGGTCCTGATTGTTAGTGAACAGGCAAATATTCACAATGAATAGTTTCCATCTGTAGCTACCACTTAACCCAGGGTTCGTTATCTTTGTAGTCTCAATTTTCATAGCTGTTATAAATCCACAAAGTAAGAATCCACAATAAGACACATTTAGAAAACACCAGATTAAAAAAATTGAGAGGAATTATTTATTCTAGTGGTCTTCCCAATCTTTTAATATGATCATATACACTGTAATTATAGTATTAGGCAAATTATCTTAAGAAACCAAGTGAGACACTTGAGTAATTTCCAGACTTTGGGTTCTCTGATACATACTTGGGAAACCCTGAGATTCAAAGAAGCCATAGTGGTAAAAATTTGATACTTGGTCTATTGCTTCTGTCAGGTTTCTTCACATTTTTAGATCATTTCAAAAATTAGTTTCCCAATTTGTAGGCTGCAAGATATAAATATCCACATTAAGACTTCCTAAAATATCTAGTCAAATTCTTAGTTTTAAAATTAGCATTTCTCAAAAACCATATATCCTCCATTGTTTTTCTCTGCAAACTACCTGAAATTTAGGGTTTGTTTAAAGGGGCTTATACTTGTTCCTGTCTCTCCTTATCTCTCTACAAAATATCCCAATCTGTGCCCAATGTAGGATGCTAATTCTTGTATTATTTCCACAGCAATAAGCTTCTAATTATATCCAGGTAATCAAGACCAATGCCTGTGCATGATTTCTCCTGGGAACAGCATGCAAAGAATTCAGTAACTAAAATGCTTCGTTTGGAATTTATGTGCAACTGCCTTAAATACTTTTCAAAATTAAGAGTGGTAGCCAGTAGCAACCTCAGTGCCAATTAATATACATGGTGCTCTCAAGCTGAGGACCAAAATGAGATTGCTTACCCTGAACACAAAATGGAAGAAGAGTGGACGTGTTCAAAGCATACACAAGCATGCACGATCACCACACTGCACTTAACGCTGTGCAGACAGAGATAACCACGTGGCCAGAGGGAATAAACGGCAGTGCCCAGAGAGTCTTGGTTCACAGGGGCGGGGACACCTCCTAGGCCATCATGCAAATGAAACTGAAGTAAATAAAGTGACAAAAAGAGCAGAGGTGTTACCTGATTAAGGCAGTCCTTTATTACCTCAAAATAAATGTGTTACCACCCAGAATTGGATCAATTTAAAATATTCAAACCTTAAAATAAACACTTCTTAGTAACCTTGTAAACAATAAATACTTATCTCTTCTTTCATTTAATTGTAACCTGGGAGTCTAACTAGTTTGTATTATAATATAAAAATCTTCTTCAATAAGGAATAATATGTGTGAAAAGAGTAGCATTTTGGAATCCAAGCATTACTTCATTTATTTAAAAAAGATAGATTTCTATACTTTTATAGACTAAAGCATGGACAGAATAGCACATTCAAAACATCACAAAAAGGGCAAGTTCTAAAGCTGGGATTCAGAGCTGGATCTCCGTGACAGCAGGCTCTGGGTTGGTCGTGACGTTCAGGGATAGTCCTCTCCTACATGAATCAGGAACAAGGAGACTTCACAGTCCAGCGTGTGTACCTGGAGCTATCCTCTAACTAGGTTTGTCTTCCCATGTGAGATTTCACAGACATGTCCCTGGAAGACCGCTTCCACACTTGCAGAAGAGATCAGAGTGTACACCAAGATCTACTGGAGTATCTTTGCTTGGAAACAGCTGCCTTCACTTTGCCACATACTTCATTCCCTTCCTATCAGCCCATTTCTGATACATGGTAAAATTAAACTCAAACTCTAAGAGATTCTGTTTTGGCTTGTATCCAGATGTCCCCTCAAAGCCTCATGTGGTGGTAAGTGGGGAGTTTCAAAGGTGGCTGGATTAGGGCGTGTGAATGTGGATTATAGGCATGACACTGGGATGAAGGGTATGGATAAGGGAAGCCCTGCCCTGGGTGTGGGTGCATCAATCAATAGGTTTGTAGTCTAGATTGAATATAAAGGGGCAGAAAGAAGGGAGGCTCACTGCTGCTGCTGCTGCTGCTGCTGCTGCTGCTGCTGCTGCTGCTTCCTGCCTGCCATGCCATGGACTGTTTCTCCTACGCAATGCTTCTCTGCCATGCCTTGGAGCCAACTGACTGTGGATTGAGACCTATACAAATGGTGACCTGAAATAAACCTTTCCTCCTTTAACTTTGGATGTCGGGTATTTTGTCTCAGCCATGAGAAAAATAACCAAGACAGATGCTCCTCAGTGAACCAGCATTGCACAGGTGGCCTAACCTGGTTTGTAGAATTCTCAATGTTTTAAGCAGA
This sequence comes from Dasyprocta punctata, assembly GCA_004363535.1. Taxonomy (NCBI): domain Eukaryota; kingdom Metazoa; phylum Chordata; class Mammalia; order Rodentia; family Dasyproctidae; genus Dasyprocta; species Dasyprocta punctata. The sequence continues at coordinate 3,541 of RJWM01011078.1, read as the reverse complement.
ATTTTACCTCCACTTAACATACTTGTAAGACTTTTAAAATAGAATTATATGTACATAAAAATTAGCTCAGTTTACGTATTTCAAATACTTCACAACTGAAGGAGAAGGACCTCCCTCCTATTCTAGAATTGATATCAAATAATATTAGAGATTTATTTGACTTTATGAAATGTCAAACCCTTTCATAAATAAGAAAAGCAAGGTTGAGAGGAGGTTGGTCACCTTGGAGGGAATTTTCCATTGAAAATACAACTATACTTATTTTTTTCATTTAGAATCATTCAAGAATAATTTAATTACTTAAATTAAGTAATTTAAGCAGATGTGTCTATAGGGTTTTACCATGTGAGAAACCTAAGAATGCTCCTTAATCAATAAAAAGCCCACATGAAGATTTTTTATGCAAACAATAAGAATCAAATTCTCTTTTCTTAGTCTAATAGGCAGATTTTCATACTATTTAGTTTTTCAATTCTTCAACACATCCTTGAATGCAAAGCAAGTGTGTTTTAGTATCCTCTCTCCCACTCTTTTGTGCTGTTTGGGATTGAACCAGGACTTCACACGTGCTAGGAAAGTCCCCTCTACTCCAAGCTACATTCCCATCTCAGTCTTAAGTCAATCTCTCTCCCTCTCCCCCCTCACACAGTCTGTCTCCCCATTTTGTAAATGTGTTTCTGGGTTCTCAGGTAAGTTACCTTTGTTTTATCCCTTTCGAAATTTTTCAGTCTACTTGGTATATGAATTTTTCTTATTGAAATCTATATGCATGACTTCAAAATCTACTTTCATTTTCAAAGATGGTTAGATACACTAGTTGGAAGAAAATAACATTTTTAAATGAGCTAAAAATCAGAAATCCAGGACATTATTCTCACTTTCCTGTGAGCCTAATCAAATCACTTAATCTTTTAAGCTTATCATATTTACCTATAACCTAGAGCTAATTATACCTGTCGGCTTGCCTCACAGAGTTGAATTGAGATTAGGAGTGATAATGAGTGTGAGACTGCTTTGTTAGCTGTTAGTCACTGCCAATTAAGTGCTTCGTTCTTTTCCTGCATTCATTTATCCACCATTGCTGAGCTCCTACCCTAAGTCAGTTCTCTGCAAAGCCCTGAGCTCATGAAAATGACTCAAAATTATGAATGCTGCCTCTATGGACCTCAAAGGGAAGTAAGGGTGTAAACGAATCATAATCAATCGAAAGGGAAGAGCAGGGTCCTCAGAGAAAGAAATAGAGTAGACACCTGCCTTGGATTTGGGGGAAGTTAACGGCATGTAAAGAAGTTTGAACAGGAGGTAGACCAGGAGTAGGGAGAGCTGTGGGCGGAAGCACCCCAACACCCCAACGGTAAGACACAACGCAGACTGCCTGAATTACACAGGGGTGAAAACCAAGCAGAAGGGGAGATGTAAGGTGACGTGGAAGAGAGGGGCAGGGACTGAAACCCTCAGGAACCCAAATGTCTTGTGAGGAATTTTGTTTCTTTTTAAAGAACAATGAAAAGTCTTTAAAAAATGTTAGGCAACTAATTGACATATCATGATAGTTTGAAAAGAAACACTTTAGTTCTGTGTGGAATGTATGTGAGATCTACTTTTGTGGCATAAAAGGATCACTGATTAATTCAAAACTGGCACACAATGAGAGAGAGTAAAATGTCAACACTTTACAAAGTTTCCTTTCATGATTACGAACACCTGGATGAAAGAGGATGCTGGGTCAGGAGACAAGAATTTATGTGGCAAACAGGTAAGACTGCCAGCTAAGACTCATGTAAGAAGGTACACAGATGAAACTGGCCCAAAAATTCTGAAATAACCCAGGCCATGTTTCAGATTTGCATGCTCAAAATTCAGGCATTGTCAGGGCACTGGGTCCTTAAGAACCGAGCAGGGCTGGAAGGCTCATGCACAGTGAATGAGACGAGATCTTTATAAGGGAAACATCACAGGCTGTCTTTCCCCTCTGTCACCATCCCAGACGCAGGGGCCAGACCCCTCCCCACACACACACACCTGCTGATGCCTTGGTTTTAGACAGCGAGCCTCCAGGACTGCATGAAAACAAATTTCCAATAAATGCACAAATAAAGAAAATCTGGTTGGTCTGTGAGGTCATGAAATCTTCCATTTAAGCATGTAAGTTGAACTGCTCCAACATGTTTGCACAATCTGGGCACAAGTAACAACTTTCAGTCCGTATCTTTCATTTTAGTAGAGCTTGCATGAAACAAAAGATTCACAGTCTTCTATGTGAAATTCCAAAATCTAAAAATTCTAAAATCCCACAAAATGGTTTTTGTAATTCATTTACTAGCAAAATGACATAATCTAATCAGGTTTAATCAAAATCCACCCTAAAATGGAATAAGGTCTGATTGTTTTTATTTCATCTCATTTAGTTTAACTATTTGTGTATTTCATCACAGAAATATAAACATATTAAAGTATTGCCACCAATTCCTCTGCCAATGACCTCTAATATAAGATGTAAATATCTTTCCCATCTTTCTCAAATTTTAGAAGTTCTGAATCCAAATGCATATCTGGCTCAAAGGATTTCAGATAAGGGAATACGGGCTTGTAATAATATTCATGTTAGGATTCATTGGATTTTTGCCAATCTGCTGATTGCCCAAGGACAAGCAAAGTGCTGCTTCTATTTTTATGGTGTTTTTGAGATAGATGTAGGGCAGGTTATCATAATAAATGTCAAATCGCCTACCCCCATCTCAACCAGGAAATTGAGATTTGGACCAATTAATTCCAAGGGTGTGTTCCTTTTATTTATTTCTTTGGTTGTAGATTAAAAGAATCCAAAATTCTGGACAATTGTTGAGAAAAGGAAAAGGCTAATTATCGATCCTTCCCTGAATCTTCACTTGGCTTTGGTTTTGGTTTTGCTAATGAGATAAAAGCCAGCCCACAGAATCCCAGCTTATGTGTGGCCTGGTGACCGCTGTGTCCGCGATGCGTGGTGACCGGACCCTGGAGTGGGAGGAGCTTGGCGACTCAGGTTTTCCTGCCGCTAAGAAAGTAGTAGGCAACTGCTGCTGCCTTCTCTGAAGGAAAACTTATAACCCCGTTCTCAGAGTTAAGAATCAAACTTTCAGATCTCTGTGACTTTTAAGTGATCTCAGGATTCCTCAGCAGGAGCTGAAGGGAAGCCAGCCACGGAAGAGTGCAGTAATACGCACGTCCACAGAGGCCGGAAACCACAGACCAGGAGCCGCTCTCTGACGTCAAGCTGACACAGAGCTCCCAGGGCTTCTTCCAGCTGACTGAGTCCATCTCCCTATTTAGCTAGACAGCAACAGGGCAGGATGCAGAAATTCAAGACCATTGCCAGGGGCTGACTGGTAGTTCTAGCATTAGGTAATCAGAGCAAGGGTAGAAGGACAAGTAATAATAAGAGTAATTATTATTATTGGTCATGTATCACGTACTGATGTTTTGGTGAGCATCACATATATGACAGTGGTCTCATACAATTGTGTCACCTAGTGTAACAGGTGTAGTGTTTGTGTAGGAAGTA
>RJWM01011077.1:0-61160 GCA_004363535.1 Dasyprocta punctata | reverse complement strand
AAAAAAAAAAAAAAAGAAAATGGATGGACTGTGACCATTAATCCTGATGTGTCAACTCCATTCCCCTGGAAGATTAGTAAAGCTTGCTCCTGAGGGTGCCTGGGTGGGTCATGGAGGTGTGACCTTGAGCACTATACATGGTTCTCACCCATTCCTCTCGGAGACTGTCCTCCTGCTCTGCTTCCAGCCAGCATACACTAAGCAGCTTTGTTCCACCAGGCCCTTCCACCATGATGTTCTTGCATTGGAGCCAGCTGAACAAGGACAGAATCCTTCAAAACTGTGAGCCGAATTAAACTTCCTTTCCTTTCAACTGTATCAGGTATTGTACCCCAGTGATGGGAACGCTAATACGCACTTTAATACAGATATTGGAAATACCTCCAGTTATTATTAAACATTTCTGAATGCCAATGGGAAAAATAGAGAATAATCTGATACGGATAAAACCCAAAAGGAGTATAACACTGAGGTCCTGCTCATGGCTTCTCTTAGGATCCTGGCCCACCCCTCTCTCTTCCTTCTTATAAATGGCCCGCCTCTCTACAGCTTAGACAGAAGGAGCCCAGGGTTGCCATGAGGACAAGGTCTGCAGTTTTTCATGGCATAAGAGTAATTTTGTCTCTGAGCTCATGGCAATGATTCATTATGGTACTGAGAGGATACAGTAGTCAGGAGGACCTGGTTGTTGTCAAGGCTAATTTCCCCATGCCATAATGTGGCTGCCTTCTCTAAAGAAAATGGGAAGGCTTTTTCTGCCTGACTCAAGGTTCTGGGACTATGGTTTGCCACAGTTTCTCTTGAGAGGTAAAAGCCATTATTGGTAAATTTCTCTTTATTCTGTAATAGATTTGTCCACAGTAATTCTTAAGGAGTACGGTATGGTGCACCAAGCCCACAGATCTGGTGCTTTGTCGTTTTTTTGCCGCTTACTAAATGCTGTCTACCTATTTTCTTTCTTTCCTTTTTTTTTTTTTTTTTTTTTTTTTTTTTTTTTTTTTTTTTTTTTTTTTTTTTTTTTGTATTTTTGAGACAGGGTTTCACTATACAGTTCAGGCTGGCCTTGAACTCACCATGTAGCCAAGGCTGGCCTTGAACTTGCAGCGATCCTCTCGTGCCTCAGCCTCCTGAGTGCTGGGATTACAGGTGTGCACCACCACACCCAGCCTGACCTCTTCATTTTCATGTCCCTAAAAAGTGGCAGCCTAGCTATGTCCCCTCCTGCCTGAAACACATCAAGGAAGAAACTGTATCCTGGTTTTATTTTCCCTGTCATTTTCAATCTTCTCTATATTTCCACCTTTCTAATTTGGGCTACAGGCTCATGTGGAGTATAGGGCATTTTAAGAACATCATCTTGGCCCTTTGGACCATATGTTCTAATTTTCATGTGGTCACAGATAAAAGCAAAACAACTAAAGGGCATGCTGAGCAGCAATCACAGCAGGACCCATGATCAACCAAGCTGCACCATGTGCTTCTAGTAGAGCCAGCACAAGCTTGAGAGTCAGCAGCTCTGAGACGGTTCATGATATGGTATATGAACTGGACACTGGTGCATGAAGGGCCACTTTTCTGGCCTCACCTTTCACACCAGTACAATCAAGGAGTTGAACCAGGTTAGGGAATCCAAGTAATAATGTCCACAGAGGCCTGTAGAGAGCATAAATGTGTATAAAGTACAAGGCCACAGGGGCTAGGGAGAAGCAGATGGCACAGCCCACCAAAGGGGGACAGCACCACTCAGCAGCAAGCTCTGAATATCACCCTCCAAGCAGGTGGTTCGAACGTCTCTGCATCTTCCTATCTTTGAGAAGGAGCCACAGATTCCTATTTTAGACAAACGCTCCACTTTAAACAGTGTCAACCAATGCAAACATTTTAAAGGATCAAACAAAAGTGGATCTATAGGCTGGCTGCCATCCTGTGCTCAGTCGGTGGCCTGTGCCCCAGGCAGTGACTTTCAGCTTTCTTCAAGAGCTAACACCGTATAATTTACCCCAAATCTCATGCCTGATTAAAAAATGGCTGTTTGATAACAAAGCCAGAAATGATACCGTGGGACTGCAGGCAGGACAGAGTTGGGCAACAGGAAACCATGAAAGGCTGGGGATAGCAGTAATATTAGGGAGGAGAGGCATTCAGCCCAACTGCTGCTGGGAGGATGGATCAGAGAGAAGGGCTACAACATATGATTGAGTAGATGTGCAAATCACAAGGGTGCCCATGGAAGGGCATGCAAGCGGGGGAATCTGGTCTGGGGCTGCAGATTCTAAGGGCAGTACACTTGCTCTACTTGGAGGTGTCCCATTGGTTTTCTGGCCTTGGGGTAGGAGTAAAACAGGAAGGCTGGTTAGAAAGTTACCAGCGGGGAGAAATGATGGTTCCTGGAGCAGGCTGGAGGGAGTGGTGAAGGAGAAAAGGAGGTGGACTCTGTGGGAACAAAGCAGAAGAAAGCACTGAAGACAAGTGGTTGTCAAGTTTCTATCCTGAGTGACCAGGTGGCTGGTACTGAAATGGAAAAGATACACCAGGAGCAGACAGAAGCAAGAGCCAGGGATGGTTCTGAACATTATGTTTGAGATGTCTGGGAGATGTCAGAGTAGAAATTCCAAGTAGACGACTAGATATGCAGAACCCTCATGGGTCTGGATTGTAGAATAACCCCATTCAAACTCTAGTTTTCTTTGCTCGATATTTTTCAAGGTCCTGTTTTGGGTAACACTCCTTTCAAAAGACACTAATGGATATGGTGGGGTGGGTTTTGCATCACTGATTCTACCTCTGGTACCTAGTACAACCCACAGTCTGTTCCTGGTCCTCTTGTATGCAGTCGCAAACACTTTTATCAGGCTTTCCCCGCTAGGCACTGTTCGAAGTGTTTACCACGTGTTAACCTGCTCAGCAATCATACCAGCCCTATGAGACACGTAGCACAATAGCCTCACTCTGTTACATAGGAGACTGACGTAAAGAGAGACGAAACAACTTGCCCAAGGTCACAGAAGTCAGAAGTGCATTCACCAGCATCTAAATGTAGGCAGTCTGGGTCCTCAGTTGCGCTCTTTATTTCTGCTGTTTCTTCAAACGTTTGAGGTGATATTCATCCCCTCTTTTGCACTAAATACCCATTCCGTGTCTAAACTGACTTCGAGACTCACTAGCATTTTCCTCACATGAACCCGTTTCTGGACACCCACACCCCCTCTGCGAGCTTTATTTTCCTGCTCTTGAACCACCAAGGTTTGCTGGCTTGGACCATGTGGCTGAATGAGCCTTCTCTTCTGGACGAAGGGCAGGAAGCGGGCCCTGTGTTTATTCCTTCGGAGTCCTTTACGAAGCTGCCAAGAGTGTGCACACAGAGCGAGCCCTCATCCACAGACAGGCAGGCCAAGCAGGGATAATAGGTCTGCCCATGTGGATAGCATGAGTCGGCTGGGAATATACTTTTATCTGTCACAACCCTAATTAAGGGAAAAGGTCTTATTTTGTAAAAGACCAGCATTGTGGGTAGAAATGTCAACATAATGAATTGGCTAATTGTTCCTTTTGCTACAGATCTTGCCAGCGCTGTCTGCGAATCATAGCATTGAAACTGGAAGGCACCTTTCTCAGCAGCACTGGATAATCTGACTGACCTTGGATTGTGGCAAGGCTGCTCTAGGGCTGGGCTATCTCTCACAATGTTTTGGGCCCTCCTCTGTTTTTTGGGAGGTATTTTTCCTGTGGCAGAACCCCTCTTGATCTCTCACTTTGTCCTTTTTATTCCTGTCTAGTTGCTCAGGGGCTGCCAGGGTCAGAGGATACCCACTGTCTGTCACTCTTGCTGTCACTGGGCAGCTCCCAGTCCCTTGTCCCTCTGCCCTGCACACAGTGCCCACTGCAGAGTGGGCAGCAGATCTTTCTAACTCAGCATGCCTGGCCTCCCAACTGGCCTCCTTCATTCCCACTGCCTGTGCTTCTCCCCACTTCCCATCCACCAAAACTGAAGGCAAAACTGGTCAGGGAAGGGAGCGTAACCAGAAGACCGAGCAGGTACATTCCCATGTGGGAAATGGGCGCCCAAGATGATCTGACTTGTAGAAGAAATCAAGAACGAGAACTGGCCCTAGAAAGGAGCTAGGGAGGATGGGTGGGTAGGTATGGAAGGATTTTTTTTGCACTAGGCACCTTTTTGGATCACTTCATCTTTAAATCTAAATACTTGATTTTTCAACAACAATATATGGTTCTGTCCATTTTGATTTATAAAAATGATCTATCTTATGTTAGCTGCAAATGATTCAAAAGAAAAATAAGGTTTGTTTCATAATGCTTTTTTGACAATCACTTCTGAAATCATCAGGATAAGGACCTACCAGGTGAAGATCAGAGTTAAAGTAATGGTGACCCTTTGAAGGGAAAATATAAAAAACAAAACAAAAATATAAACACAAACATAAAAACATGTCTTCTGAGATGTCTGACCCCTGTCGTTAGCTGGAAAGAAAAGCCCAGTCGCTCAGAGTGAGGGCAGAGAAGCTGAGAAGCCGGGTCTCCTGGATGCCAGCCCTAGATTTCTGGCTTGTTTTCCTTGGCGTCCTGCAAAGTGTCTGAGATGTCACGGCAGAAGTTGTAGGAGTTGCAACACTTCTGACTCCAGCTTCAGCATGTACTCTTAGAGCCTCAGCCTTTTGCCACCCATATAGGGTTCTACGATTTGTGATGGGGGCAGAGGAAATATTTAGCTCCTTCAAACAAGTTAAAGTACAGTCAAATTGTATTCCTCCTACCAGGTAATCCCACCCAAACCTTCTACAAGCGGGGAAGATGTAGACACTGCTCATGTCACTGAAACCCCACATAAACAGTAGATGAAGGCAGCCTCTCTCCATTTCCCCTTGCCCAAGACCTGGTCTCAGAATGGGAAACCCAGTCAGATCTTTCGAGGATTCGCCTGGCCTTGCCCCGTAACAAAGTGCATGTCCTCAGGAACAATTTGCTCACACCAAGAAACTGAATCCTGTTTGAATGACAGTAGCCAGGAGAACACAATACATGTATGCCCAGCACCAAAGCACGGCTTGTACTTGTGGTTGGTGCTGTCCCTGCAGGAAGTCAGCAGGCAGCTGCGAACCCTCTGCAGGCCACCGGGTTCTGCTGCTTCGCACGCCCTTCGCCACCTCTCCCTGCATGCTGGGCTTTCAGTCTGGGAGCAATATTTTCTGGCTCCAAGTCAGTCCCTGTTCTATGACACCGTCAGCAGCTGGGGGAAAGGGTTCCTGAATGCCCACAGGATGCAGCCTAAGCTCATGTCTAGCCAGAGAGTGACCCTTGTTACTGGCATATGGACCATTGAGGGCTCCTTGGCTTTGAGATCAGCTGTCACACACCCAAGCGGCTAAGCCAGAGAGTTCAAACCTAAATCAGTGGCAGAGGAGGGTCGGGGGGGGGGGGAACTGAACTGGACATTAGGATTGCTCTAATAGGCAGTTAGAAAGAATATGGCTGTACTAGAAAATGTGTAAGATGTGTAAAGAGAAGAAAAATACCATAGAAAAGGGAGGAAGTTTGCATCTCGACTTTCCCTGGTCAGTCTAAAATCTGTCAAACAAGAAGGCAGAAGACAAAGACATAAATGTAGCATTTAGTTTTAAGTGCTTTGTAAAAGCCCAAAGACCATTTATTGTATGTTCTTCATAACTTGCACGCCTATTACATTGGTCTCAAGTTTTGCTGGATTTGGGTATTTTTAAAGTTTTCACAGACCTAGATTCTTAGCATCTAGTAAGGAAAGGAGCTTGGACGTGTGGGAGTTCCAGTTACAAAGCAGGTGTTAATTCTGGTGTAACTATACGATCCCTTCTGTTCCATCAGATGCTGGCAAAGTTTTCCATATACTGTTTCAATGTTTTGTGATGTAATATTTTTATGATTTAACATTTCACTTAAATTTATATTTCCTGCCTTTTCTTCCTACACTAATTTAAACCACACTCCCAAAGGAAAAAAAAAAAAAAAAAACCTGATACAAATGAGAAGAAATTTTATGCAGGACAAATAGTAGAGCAATTGTTGATTAAAGTGAGCATTTTACATAACAATACAGGATCTGACAAAAATCAAATCAAGATGCAGCATATTGCAATTGCATTATAACTAATCAAGTCCAGATCCGAACTTTACACCAACTATAAATCATGGTGACTAAAAGAAAAGTCATGCATGAGCCAGAGTTTGCTTTCCTTGAATCTGGCAACAAATTATCATTAACTTGGCTCAATATAGGAAGCAAGAGGGAAAAATATTACATTCCTTTGAACCAATCTATGGTTACAAAGGATATCTAATTCACATTTGGTAATCAACTAGATTTTAAAATAACAATATTAATTATTATTAATTAAATTCATGCATCTAACCCAAACAGAAAAGATGCCTAAATAACATTAGACAAAATAAATTAATAGCCCCATTTATTAGAGCCTATCAAGTATCAGTAGTTTGTGTACGACATCTTTTTAAAATTTTTTTCTCAGGTTTTCTATTAGTGTACACTGGTTATACAGATCAGTGGGCTTCACTTGGCAAATCTGCACATGCACATAATGTACTTTAACCACTTCCCCATAGCACCTCTCCCTCCTAGTTTTATATGTTTTAAAAATCTTTTTTAGAACACCTGTTGTTTACCAAAGGCCACAGTTCAGGGTTCATTCTCTGTGTTGACAAAAGTGTAGCGTCAGGTATCTACCATGACGGCATCACACGGAACAGTTTTAACGCTGTAAAAATCTCCTGTGCTTCCCCTGCTCATCCCTTACCTCCCTTCCTCCTGAGCACCTGGCAACCACTGATGCCTTTACTATTTCTCTAGCTTCTCCTTTTCCAGACTGTCACATAGGCAGAATCACAGTGGGGATCCTTTTCAGACCGGCTTCCATGTCTTTTCATGGCTTGTTAGCTTGTTTCCTCTATTGCTGAATAATAGTCCATCACAAGGATACACCACAATTTTACCCATTCAATTACTAAAGGATGTCTGGGTGGCTTCCAAGTTTTGGCATTTATGAATAAAGCTGCTGTAAACATTCCTTGCGGGTTTCTGTGTGGACGCAAGTTTTCAACTCATTTGGGTAAATACAGAGGGCTGTAACTGCTGGGTGATATGGTACGATTATGTTTAGCTTTGTAAGAAACTGCAAAATTTTCTCCCAAGGTACTTGCACCATTTTGCCTTCTCATTGCCTAATCTTTCAGCAGTCCTTAAGTGTACGCACTTTATCCTTGTTGCTCAGACAAGAAAACTGAGATCCCATGATGTCAAGTAACTTGCCCAAAGTCACACAGCAGAGTGAGGACAATGCTGGGGTTCAACTTCAGCGGGATCAGGCTTCAAAGTCTGTCATTTCTTTACTGTACTCAACTGCCTCCTAGGCAACCCAACATGCAGCCAGGGCAGGGGCCTCCAGCGACTCCCGTGCATGTACAGTCAGCCTCTGCTTTGTGGATTAACATCTCTGTTAAGGCACCAGGGAAGTTTCCCTACCACCCAGCGTTACTAGCTTCTGCCTTCCTCTGAAAGAGGGATTTTCCCTCTCTCCTGCTCCCACAGTTCCAAGGAGCGGCTAAAGGCACTGTGAGTCTGGAAGAGGCCCAACAGGGTCCATGCCTTAGCCTGACTCCAGACGTAGGCGAAGACAGCATGCTCTCATTAAACTTTGCATTATTATGGCATAAAAGCACTTTTGGTAATGCAAGTATAAGTGCCCTTTGCCCCTTAGGATGGAGCTATATCCGGATAAACCCATTCTATATTAAAAATATTCTAAGTCAAAAATGCATTTTAAAAAATGCATTTAACACACCTAACTTACCAAACACTGTCACAAGCAACACTACTATACTTCACAGTATCAGTTGTTTTCCCTTGAAATTGGGTATCCAACTGGCAGCTACAGCTTGCTCCTGCTGCCCAGCCTAGCAAGAAAGCATTTTAATTACATCGTTAGGTCAGGGAAAGATAAAATTCACCATTTAAAGCACAGTTTTAACTAAACGTGCATTGCTTCTGCACTATCAAGAAGGTCAAAAATTTTAAGTTCAACCAGGATCATCTGTCTAACCAAAAGCTTCAACAATAGGTTTCTGAATTCAAGACTTCTTTCAAAGAACTAGGACACTAATGGCTGGCATTTTTAGGAAGAGAGACTAAGGAAGAAAGTGACTGGTATTCTCTTAGTTCAGAAGCCATTAGAGATGACTGCCATTGGCTTGTGTATGTCGCTGTGTGGTAGAGCACTTGCCTAGCATGTGCAAGGCCCTAGGTGTAACCTCCAGCACATGCACACACATATGTGTGAACACACACATGCGTGCGCACACACATATACACAGTAACTGTAAGCGCAACTAAAGGACTCAGTCACTTAAAAATCTTTCTAGCTTGAGACAAAGGAGTCTTGCATTGTGCTTTTAGAGGTGTCATCTGAGATAGTCCTCATTCTCAACCTGGCAGAAATCCAAACACACTTGCACCTTAGCTTCCTGATTGTCACAACATACATGTAGGTGTTGGGGAGAAAAGGCAAGCAGTGATGGGGTATGGCCAGCCTGGTTCACAGTTAGGACTGGACTAGTGGCCCAGCCCTGGAACCTAGTTAGTATGACCTTGAGACATGATATGGAGACCATTCTCCTACCTGGAGGGCAGGGAATAATTCTTTACCAGGTAACAATATGTACATCAGCCACAGTGAATTCTGTGAAGGACCTAGTGCAATTCCCTATTCGTAAAGCACACTAGTTCTTTCCCTTCCTCTCTTCTCATCTCAGCAATTCCAACTATGTTGGTCACACCTCTTTCACAGGGCACATGATGTCCCACTTTGAGAAGTACAGTTTGGTGTGGCCTGGAGAGCTGGCTTAAGAAGGCTTAACAAGAGGAGTGAAGCTTATTCTCATGGCTCATATGATCTGGTTAATTTAGGAAGTGGACTTTATATAGCAATTTGGATGGCCTAGAAGCAAAGTCCTTTGCTGACAGTCACTTCTTTAAAAAGTTTATACAAAATTTTAGCTGTTTATTGAAAAGGTTATATAAAAATATTTCTTTGGCTGCCACTTGAAGAAATAACTATATTTCAATAAGGAAGAACACATTTGAGAGGAAAGGAAGGCTGGTGAATATGAAAACAGGCTAAATTAACTAGCCCACGTGATTATCTGCCAATAAAATGAGGGGAGTTTAGTTCATAATTCCATCTGCACAGAAAATGGGAAGAGGAATAATGTGTCAGTCAGCTATGGTGAGACAACTACTCATTCTCTGTTTACTCAACAATTAAGAATCGTTACCATAATTATGAGTCAGTAGAAAGGTAAGGGCAGCAACATGTATATGTTGGGCCTTATGGTCTACAAAGAACAGTCACACAGGCTCACAGGAATCATGGGTCAGGCATGCAAGGTTGTATGTCATTAGAGCATGATAGAAGAGATTCTGGGATTATCTAATCTGACCATCTAACCCCTACCCACCCACCAAATTACATGAAAGAAAATGGAAATCAACAGGTTAAATGATTGATTTGCCCAATGTCATCGCTAATCTAAAGGTGAAGCTAGAACCCCAATGTCTCTGTCTCCAACTCAGTATTCTAACCAGTACATCCAGGTTCCTCAAACTAAGGTTGAGTCACTTCTTGGAACACAGGTGTATACATGGTCTGATAGTCAGTTTTCTCTTACTATGATAAAATGCCTGAGATAATCAGCTTACAAAAGGAAAAGGTTTATTTTGACTCACAATTTCAGAGGCTCCAGTCTATGGCTACTGGGCCCTGCCACTTGGGTCCTGGGATGGCATGTCACATCCTGTGGCACAGAAGGCCTGTTCACCTCATGCTGGCCAAGAAGCAGAGAAAGACAAAAAAGAGCCAGGGTCCCAGGATCCCCCTCCATACCAACACAAAGCAAAGAGTCTTATTAAATAATTTTCACTATCCTTACCAATGGCTAATAATCATATTTTTAAAATGATGAGAAGCACCAATTTATGCCAAAGGTTTTACAGTTAAATTAAACTTGAAATATCCAGCTTTACTGACTCCAACACAAATACTTCAGAGAAACACTGAAGTTTCTAAAGTTTTAAAAGTTGAAGTTACTAAAATCAGTAGGGAAAAACAATACTACTGTAAGATTTAACCACTAGCTTCTTGGAATATATCAAACTTGGATGAGAAAAACAAGTCTGACCACTATACATTGGTTTAAGTATCTACTTTCCCAAGGGCAAAACCATTTTCCAGGTCATGTACTTGTTATACCGTGACTTAATTGGGTTTTCTGTGTTTGCCAGGAATCCTTTGTGTAATCTGAACTTCGATTTTATTCTTGTTGCCAGAACTAAGCAAATGAAATTTCCTTATATTTAATTCAGTCTAAGAAATAAAGAGATCCATCTTTTAGAAGTTCTACAAACAAAACTACTATAAAATCTGAACCAAATTCTATAATAGCGATTGCCACCACCTGTTTTGCCAGCATAATGCAGTCTCTATAGCTTTTGAATTTACTAACAACAAACAAAACTTGAAAACAAGAAAAAAATTTAAAAGTACAAATCAAAATAAGTATAAAAAATAAGTATAAAATGTTATAAGAGAGATTTGAGAAGGTTCATACAAGAATTGAAAAATGTTCAAAAATAAAAAAATATGATGAAAACAAATAACAGAATGAATGCAGTTGAAGCAAAAAAATCAAGAGCTAGAAAATCGACAAAGGATTCCCCTCCCATTCTTGAGGAACACAGATTAAAATGGCCAAGACAGATAATACAAAAGAAAAGTTGAGAATTGTATGGAAAGTTTCAGAAGTTCTGATATCCATGTAACAGAAGACAGAAAGAACAGAAGGTAGAAAATATTCCTTCCTTGTCTATTTCATTCACATTTCCCATGTTCCTCCTTCTACAAAGTATTTATTGGGCACCACAGTGGTTTGGTAATTTAATTGTGTTTCTCCAGGCCCACATGTTAAAGGCCTGTTCCCCAGGATGGCAGTACTGGGAAGTGCTCTGGATCTTCCAGAGGTAGAGCCCAGCATCAGTCCTTGGGTCACTAGTGTGTGCCCTCAAAAGATCATTCTGCAGAAATGGTTGTCATAAAAGCCTGACTCTGGCCTTATCCAGCGCTTGCTGCTCCTGGTTTGAGACATAGTCACTTGCTTATTCCTAACACATCTGGTCATCACTGCCATCCACTATACACCATGAGGTGACACAGTAAGGAGGTGGCCCTCACTGAGCAGTGCTACACTATTTGGGCTTGAACCTCCAAGACTGTGGCCTTCATAAACACCCCTTCTCTTTATAAGTTGGCCATGCAGGTATTTTGCTGTGGTGACACAAAGCTGACTAATGCATCACCTCTGTGATCTATTCCAGCACTCTTCAAGGGGACTTTCCTGAAGTACAGTGGCAAGAATAGCTTTACGAAGACAAGTTTCTACATCCCTAATTTCCAAACGTACTCTTTTAGGCAGGAACAATGTTATTTTTCCTGCTCTACCAAAGAAAGTCCAAGTCACTTAAAATTCTAGGTTGGGGAAGCCTCGGGCTTTCTATCTCTCCTTAGTCTGCCTACAGGTCTGTAGGACTGAGGGTAATTGGTATTGGGAAGCTATGAATTCAAAACTCAGTAGAACACATAGGTGATGTGGATTATTCTTTAAATTAACTGTAATGTTTTCACTAGAATCACCAGAATTTTTTAGGATGAGCTGGATAAACCATACATATATGATTTTTTAATTGAGTTCATATTTAACATGTTTTTCAGTTAGGTCATTAAAGCTTATTATAGCAAATCATGCCATGAAATATTTATTCCACACACAATCAATCTTGAGCTCATTTCAACTTACAGAATATGCAATGTTTTTCGCCTCATTTTTAAAGTGATGAAAACAAATACATATTTTTTTTAAAAACTTTCTTTCAGGGAGTATTGAGCAAAAAGGTTTGCAGGGCACTGATCTACAGAGGATGAGCAGAAGAGAAGGAGCTCGCTCAGTGGGCAGAAGATACTTGGTTATCTGGCACAACAAGCCACTGGCAGAAGAAGAATGATCACATGTTGGCTCACCCCTAGCTCTTTAAAAAGGCCATCTACACCTGTCTGATGGTAACTGACATTTTCAGCCACTGAGGGGAAAAAATGTGCCTGGAAGTTTTCCCAAGGCAAGAGAGTACACCAACATTCCCCACCAGCTCAACACAGAGGTTGCCACTGCCGACACAGCGACACAGCGACACAGCGACACAGCGACCTAGGCACACATGGTTCCTTCCTTTATCAGGCCTGGGAACTCCTAGCAGCCTTCATGGACTGACTGTACTTTGTCTGGCTGAACATTTCTGGGTAATTTGTGAAGAACTCAGTTCCATGTAGCATTATGATAATCCACACCCTCTTTCCTTTCTTTTGACAGACATCAGTTACACACTGTCTCATCACCAAGAAGCAGGCTGCTGCCCAGGTATAAAATATGAGCAGTCAGCAGTGGGAAATGTTTTAATGTCCTAATTCTATATAACAAGTAAATGTGATTTCTGGTGGTCTTGCTAGCCCATATTCCTTCAGGGAATTACTGGAGTTTTTTATACATTACCTAGATGTTTATTTTTGCTTTTATGTATTTACTTATACATACAAAACACTGCTTTCCTTTCTACTGAATGAACTCAATGTATTGAGTTGGAGAAGGGGACAGTTCAGCTAACAGGATCTGAGGACTAGTTCAAAAAAAGAAAAAGGAAAACTGACTAAGGTAATGCAGCATCTTTTTAATAATAGTAACTTTATTTGAATAATTCATTAAGATTTTATAAATAAATGAATTGGATTGTATCTCTTCAAAGTAAATTTATAATTTAATGATTTTTTACTTCTTGTGACTTGAGAGTTACTGTGTGTGTGTGTGTGTGTGTGTGTGTGTATGTGTATGTATCTCCAAGTGACTCCAGTGTAAGGCTGAACTCTGAATCACAGGACGACAGGATTCCCCAGTGTGTTAAAAGAGAAAGCTCAATGACTATGTACTAAGAATATGACTTGATATTCAGAACTGGATTATAACTACAGTGAGGAAATTCCTGTAACTCTAAGAATGTTCAGAACACAAAGATATGTGTCACTCAGAAGTGACACTGAACTCCTCAGTCCTTAAAAAGGCTCTCTGGTGTATTTTGAGAAACAGAAAGTTCCTGTTACGGTTGGCTTAGTCATCAGCCTTGAGGACCACTTATTAATTCTCACCACGTTTGCACGGCAGGTGCTATCAATCACTTTCCCAGAGTTTCAAGAAGTTCGAGATCAAGGAGGATAATGCAAGGTCAAATGCCAAGTCTGTGGGCATAAAGGGACAGGATCTGAATCTAGCAGCCTTTCATTCAGCCTTGGTTCCTAAATGCATGTTTACAGCTCTTCCTCTCTTCTTCCTTCCACACACTGAGCAATGAGGTTTTATTTTCCAACTGTTTTGTTTGGTGTCAATTAGAAGGATGACACGCTCATTGGGAGATGAAGCATCTAGCCACATTTCAACAGTAGAGGAGGAGCAGTGATTTAGAAGAAAACAAAATCTTAATTGTGTCGCTCGCTCATGGGCCTGACCACAATATTAGCTGTTTGCCCTGACAAGTACACCACGACAACAGTAGACACCCAGGGCTACATTTCACTGTTCTCCTGAGACTTGGGGACTTCTTTAGTTTCAACCAAATCACAGAGAGTCTGGATCATCAACACTTTGACTGAGCCTGGAAATGGAAACTCCAAAGTTGCCCTCAGATGTAGCTGGTCTACACAGCTATAAAATTCCAACATCCAGATACCTGAGATCATATATTGAGGGTCTTTAAATGTGCTTACTACACAGATATATTTTGTTGTTGTTGTTTAAGTGCTTTGTGTGGAATGTTAGTTCTCTATTGCTACCATAAAAATGATCATGAATGTAAAAACTTAAAATAGTACGAATTTATTATCTTATAGTTCTAAGTTTTAGACGCCTGACGTGGGTTTCACTAAGCTAAAATCCAGGCATCGACAAGGCCATCTTTCTTTTTGGAGGCCCTGGGAGTTTCCATACTTTCTCTTCTCCAGCTCTTAAGGAAGCCCGCACTGCTTGGTCTGTGGTCCCTTCCTCCATCTTCAAGTGAGAAAGAGTCTAATCTCCACAATCACATCTCTCTGACCCACTCTTCTGCCTCCCCTTTCCAGTTTTCTCTCGTGATTAGATTGGGCCCGTTGAGATGACCCCCAATAGCCTCCCCATCTCAAGGTAAGTATTCTTCATCACATCTTCAAAGTCTTTTCTGCTATGGAAAGTAACATATTTACTAATTCTGGGGATTAAGATGTGGACATCTTTGTGGGGAGTCATTATGCCGCCTACCACAGATGAGTTTCTGTTTTGTTTTGTTTATTTTCCATTTCAGCTGGAAGTAATTTGGGACTTCTTCTCAGAATGCCAGGAGAGACAGATGCGAGAATGCCAGGAGAGACAGATCTCCTCAGTTAAGACTTGCTAACAGTTTATTGGCAAGGGAGGGCAACTATATTTCTTTGCATGGCTTTAGATGCTTAGTGCTAAAAGGTGGAAGTAGAATAACTTTTGAGAGAAAAACGGAGTTTGTTAAGGTAGGTTCAACTCCAGTAGATTTTTTTTTTTCTTGCTCACAAACAGTATTGGGCAGGTGAACAGTTTTAAGGGCTGGGACGGAGGCTGATGAAGGCTGCCAACTTCCAAGGCTGTGTAGGGGCTGCTGCCTACATGCCACAGCCCAAAGGGAAAGGAACAGGAGAGACAGAGCATGCGGGAGATTTGCATGGGCCAGGTCTGCAAGTGGTGCACATTTCTGTATTTCCATCCCATTGACTACAGCTCAGTTTCTGTTAACTGCAAGGAAACCTGGGAATTATAGTCTGGCTATGTGTCAGGAAGAAGAGGAAACAAATGTTAGTGATCAGCTGGCAGTATACCAAGAAATCAACTGATCTACCCCAGCCTCTTCTCAGAATTTAGTATTCTAATGACTTCCAGAAGCTGTCAGTCTTGGAAATTACCACTATGGCTCCAAAACATGGCATTCTGTTTCTGAAGTAAAACTGGCACTCAGCTAAAGGGTAAAGGGTACCATTTCAGAGGCACAGAGCTCTAGCCTGTTGCTGGACTCGCTCTCCACTTGACTCCTAAGGAATCCTTTAATGACAAAGCCTGGCTGTTGATAGATGCCCTGGAAGACTCAGATCTCACACTAAGAAACGGGCAGTCGTTCACCAAGGGAGCTGCTTGCTGCAAGGACCAGTAATAAAGATTCTCCCCTCACTTCATCCCATTTTCTTGAAGTGGCTTTTTCTGCCAATAGGAGGCTGAGAGCTGAAAGGATTTGGAAAAGGATGTAATTTAGGAATGAGGCTATTCTGACAACGGTGTCTTGGTTTACTCTGCACATCACAGAAAAACAAATGGTCCCCCTGAGAAAAGGTCTGAGTAGTGTTTTTCCTGCTCTCCCCAAAGACTACTAGACCAAGAAGAATGTGCAGAGACCCTGCATCTTACAGCACGTTACAAAGCTTGTCCTTTCCAGATGAGGAGCGGAACCAGCCGTGGCCACCTTGGCCACTGGACAAGTAGCTTAGCAGCTTGGCCCAACTATCCACAGGGCTGCTTTGTCACTGAAAGCTGGCCTAAGAACTGCCTCTTCAGAGATAAGTGTCATCTAAGAGATGCAGAAAGAATGTAGGAATTAGAACACTGCCATTTAGAAAAAAAAAGAAAACTACCATTTTGCATCTCCTTCTTAAAACACTGTAGTGACCGTTTGTGGTCAGTCATTCATTATGTGAAAAGGTGACAAAAAAATCCTATAACAGAAGGCTGAACTAAAAACGTCTCAACCCCCTGATAATTTTAATATTATTACAAAAAAGACTGTCAAGCTGTATGCACCACTTGATGGGACAGACTTGAAAACAAAGAGGCATACACATCAAGTACCATTACCTGAAATATTTAACCTGAACCTACCGGGGAACTGGCCTCCATCCCCAATCTCCCAAACGAGTGTACGGCAAAGGCTTAAAATAAATGAGATAAGTGGTGTGATTTTAGAGCTCCAGGAGGATCAAAACCCTCTGCAGAGTTCGGGGACTCTGGTGGCTAAGACAGGGGATATCTCTGGATAGCCCATATTTATTTAGGGGGTTAGAGTCGAAAACACAGGAAACTGAACAGACCTTGGGAGTGTTTCAAGGACTTTTCTAAGTAACAAATTGTGTTAATTTAGGAGAAGTATCTTAGGAGATCTCCATGCTGCATTTCACTACAGGAGTGAAATGCCTGAGGCTACCATCTTTATTTAGTTAATTGGAGTTGGAGCCAGGTGTCCTCAGCTGTGACCTTATCTTACCCCGGCCATGTGGCAGCCCTGCACATGTGTTCAATTTCCAGTTCCAAAACTTCCCAACATAAACCTAATCCTAACTGCTATTTTATAGGAAGTGAGGGAGCAGAAAAACACATTAAACACCATCGCAAGAATAAAACTGTACGAACCCAGAAGATGTAGAATTGTATCCAGCCACCTTACCAGTGTATGCGATGGTTCTACGTGGTATGAATTTGGACTCATCATGTAATCCATAGTGGGCCTAAATAGAGCAAAAGGTAAGGAAGGGTAAATTCTCTCTCTCTTCTTGAGCTGGAACATCCATTTTCTCCTGTCACTGGACATCAATGGACACTGGAACTTTGACAGGGACTTACACCCTTTTCCCTCCTCACCCTCCCACTGAATGATAAAACCAGTTTTCCCATTTCTCCAGCTTCTAGACAACTGCTGAGTCTCGGTAATCACTTGAGCCAAATCCTGTTATAAATCTTCTCATCTATCTACCTATCTAGGTAGCTAATCTATCTGTTCTTCTCTGAAGAACCCTAACACTATGGATCCCAAAATAAGTAAAAATTTTTTAATTTAATGTAAAAGTCATCATTGTGTAATTGTTACATTTTCTGAATTGTAGGCTGACATATTCAAAGATGGGATCCACGCATAAAATCAATACAAAGTCAATAAATGTGGAACCAGCTGATTTGGTATAGGCTGTTTCAATGAAACTATTTATCAAATAATACAAAACCTCTGTTTCTACACCAAAAAGGATCTGATTTGTCCTTTTCTTAATGTGCAACTTCTGATGAATAGATTTTACTTGTTTTCTTCGCAATACAAAACAAAATCATGGCTCATTATTTCATAACTTTATTTTGTTCTCCTGATTTGAAGTCAAAGATTTAACATTGAAGACTTAATCTACAAAATGTCTTTCAGTGAAATATTTCCACTGTGGAAGCAAACTGCAGCCCAGACACGCTCACAGTGAAAAGCTATGACCTTTCTGTTTGCAGGTGTGGCTGGTCTGCAGGTCGTGACAGCTGGAGCAGACAGGAGAGGAGGAGAGCAGGGTACTTCTCAGGCGGAAAGGTAAACAGTCTTCCAGGGCACTTTTGTGGCATTTACGTTCACGGGTGTGAATGCCAGGTTCCAGTGCTCACCTTGGCAGCACGTATACTAAAAAGCAAACGCTACACTGTGATGTAAAATGAGTTCCAAACCTTCAGGATGTGGCTGCTGCAGGTAGTGACTGACGATCATTCTCATCACAGCCACAAACAGAGACACAACCTCAAAAATTAAAATCGAGAGGAGGGTTCCATTACAAGATGACCCTGAATAAGGTTGTATTAAAGTTTTAGTTGTTTTTAAACAAAAATACCTACTTCTCTTAAAATGTTCGGATGTCCTGGGTCCTTAGATCCCAATTTGAGAGCGAATAATGCAGTTCGAGGGGAGGAGCTTGCACAAGGAGTCAGCTGCATGATTACTTTCGGCTCTCGGGAATAGGACAGTGACAGTAGCAGCTGCGACTCGGCAGACTCAGCGCTCAGGTGCTGGGGTTTCTGAGTCTCTTCCATCCTCACAGAGAAAGAGTGATGGTCACAAGCCCACGCTCTGGAGCCTGTCCGAAGTCAGATCGGACTCTGCCACACACTAGCTCTGTGAATTTGAGAAAGTCACCTGACCTCTTTGTGTCTGTTTCTTCTATAAAATGGAGAAAGATACTTATAAGAATGATTGTCATAAGATTGTCATAAGATTGGATGACTCAATGCCTGTCAAATGACTTAGAATGGTGCTTATGTCTCATTATTCCTCTTCATGAGCCTTTCATTCCAGGGAAATAAAATCAAATAAAAATACTTCTGCTTCTTGTATACCCTGACTTGCATTTCCAACAACATTTTTCTAGCAAATAATTTGGAGAAGCCACAAAATACAGACAAAATACAATATTCTGCCTTTCAAAGAGATACATTCTCCTGAGAAGCGAAGAAAAATACTTTCCACCAATTACGAATAATGTGTCAAGTGTTAACACACTATGGAACCAGGGAAGAGCCACTGAGTTTTACCAGGAATCTCGGGTGAAACTTATGGAAGAAGATGGTTGACTTGAAGGTTAAACGATGTGGAAAGAGACTGTTTCTAATACTGAGCAAAACCCTACTGGTCTTCTTAATAAATTACCCCCAAACTGAGACACCACTGGGATGGAAAAACAGCTGACTCATCAGATGCTGGGAGCTGGGTAAATGCAAGAACTGCACCTGCTGGGCTGTCCATGCATATGCCTGCCTGCCACACACCTAATTCAAGACATATCTGGCCAAAATGCATTTCTTTGTCTCAATTTTTAATATTGCTAATAGGACATCATTATGCACTATTATGTCCTTTGTTAAATAAAGAAATTTGTAAGGGTGGGGGTTGTAGCTCACAAGTAGAGTGCTTGCCTAACACTCACAGGCCCTGGAATCAAAACAAAAATTTTATTTAATAGAATTTAAAAAAACAGCCGGGCGTGGTGGCGCACGCCTTTAATCCCAGCACTCGGGAGGCTGAGGTGGGCGGAGCATTGTGAGTTCGAGGCCGGCTTGGGCTACAACACGAGTGCAAGGCCGGCCTGAGCTACATAGTGCGACCCAGCCTCAAAAAACCAGGACCGGGAGTTTGGCTCAGTGCCTTAAGCGCCTGCCCTGGCAGGCGCGAGGTTGTGAGTTCAATCCCTGGTGCCGCAAAAAAAAAAAAAAAAAAAGAATTAAAAAAAACATAAACACAGCAAACACACATAAAATATAATATAAACAGCATTATAATTATTTTATTTTTAATTGGCACATAATACCTGCATATTTTCATGGGATACAGTATAACTGGACAAAATTATGTCAGGTATTACTAAGACACAGCCCAGATGGTAGCTGGAATTCTCAGTGGCTTGGTTCAGACTTTCACCTACCCTGAAACCCGAAGGCTTCTCAATATTTTGGGGACATTATGTACTCGAGTTCTCCTTCAGTTCCTGGGCTCCTGGTGACCGGAGTGCTGTCTCTACACAACACAACATGCACTGCTGTGTGAATGACATCTCCATGCCAGCATGCACAAGCATAGGAGACTTCACAGAAAAGCCTGGGGACCACAACAGCAGTTACATCTTGGTCTAAGTGAATGCTTTACCCCTGCCCTTCTCTTCAGTGCTAGCACACATTTCTCTCATTCTCTGAACAACTGCTAAGTACGTCCCCCTGACTCAGGCAGAACAACTCTACCAGCATCCACCCCTGAGGTCTCGTTTCTCTCTTCAAGCACTCATCAAGGTGTTTTTCTTAAGACCACTGTTTCACAAAGCAAAGTCTGAAGCCAGATGTTCTGACAACAGCATTTTCATTTTCCAGATCTCTTAACCTTTACATGTAAGTGGAGAGGCTGAGCCCAGGACAGCAGCAGCTGTGCCACACAGATGCAGGAGCAGCCAGTGGAGGCAGCAACGGTGACAGTGACAAATCACATGATCTCAGGCCCAAGCTGCTCACAAGCACCAAGAGACATACCAAGGGCAGAAAAGAGATTCACAAAGGACAGGAGCTCTGAATGAGCAGAAGGATATGAGAATGAGCAAAATAAAAATCATAGATTCCAAAGAGGTCTATTAACCCTAGGGTCCCAGGAAATAGGGTGTTCAAGTAAAAACTCATAAGAAAATTCAGCTAAAAGTAAGTAACACTAAAAAAGAATATGTATTATTCAGATGATCCAGAAAAAAGTACAGATTTCTATTTATTTTGTGCAAAAGAATACCAATTATGAAACCATATGCTATAGCAAAAAAGAAAATTCACAATGGCTTATTTTTGTATAAAAATTTTCAAGATAAAATTCTTCGAGGAAAAAGTCCAAAAGTCTTCGAAAAGAAATCAACTTATCCTCCCAACTATCTATCAAGTATACAAAAATAGATATTATTACATCCATTAGATAAACAGGTAATAATTGGTGGCTCAAACTTACCTTCCATTTCTTAGTTACTTTCTCATAACTGAGACATAATACTTGATACCCACAACTCAAAGGAAGAAAGGTTTATTTTGGCTCATAATTTGTAAAAGTTTCAGATCGTAGTTGGCTGGCTTTAAGAAAGGAAGGCACAGCAGAGAGGCATAACCAAGGAGAAACAGCTTCTAGCATAGCAGGCAGGAAGTGGCTAGAGAGAGATCAAGGCAGTAGGAGGGAGATAGACCTTTCTAATGCCAAGCTGCCAGTGACACACCTCCTCCAGCCAGATCCCACCTCCCAACATCACATGCATTCACCTGTGGATTAGTCCACTAATGCACTGATGAGTATCACGCCCCCATGATCCAAGCACATCTGTGAAGATAAACACATGAAGCTTTGAGGGACATCTAGATATAAACACATTAAGCTTTGAGGGACATCTAGATATAAACCGTAGCACTTCATGTAGATTTCCTGAAGTACTAATCTATTCTAGGATGTGACAAAGGATTTCTCTTTGACAACAACTTCTCTACTAAGAGAACAGTAGAATTTATTCAAGCCCTAGAACATTCCTATTTTGTCCCAGTCTAACAGCCAAACTGATATCCTTGTCCCTGCTCTAGCTACCTTACCAAAGGCTGCTCTTCCATCGCATTAAAATTAGGGTTCAGCTCACCTTTTAGTTATATGAAAAAGCTTGGGAAGGGCTCAGTCCAGCAGATGCTCTCACTAAGCTAGACATGTATGGGCTATTTTGTAAAGGTAAACAGAAGACAAGGGAAAGAAAGGATCAAAGTGACCACCACACAGATCTTTGTCTTAGATCAAAGAGGGGATGGAGCTAGGGGACCTCTGCTGCTCTTTGCTTAGAGCAGGGAAGGTCCTGGCTCTCATGATGAATGCTGTGAACCTGAAATGCAAAAGAACACACGCAAGAGGTCATGAAATGTTACTCCCGGAGAAACTGCGTAAGATGAACACATGAGGCCTCCGTATGGTGCCAGGACAGAATGCGACTACTGAAAATCACAAAGAACCCAAAGTAGAGTATTTGTTTAATCTACTCATGAAAGTTGAACAAGCTTTTAAATGGTATACAGGGTCCAAGTGAGTGAGGGATTGGGAATGGGAAAATTAGTCTGGGTAAGACTATAGAGATGAGCACTTATAAGCCAGGTTCCCTGATCTTCAACCATAAGCAAAAGTCATTCATTCACTCATGTGTGTGATAAATATTGACCTCCCATGTATAACAGATGCTGTTCTAGGAAGCAAGGGCGCAGCACCGAAAAAACAAAAGCACCTGCCCTTTAGGTGTTCACAGGCTAGCGGCAAAAGTGAAGTACACAAAAAATATGCACGCCATATACAAATTCAAGTAAAATACTCTATGGGACAGACTGTAGCTGGGGTTAGTGAGTACCATAGACAGAATGGTCAAGAAAACCTCTAGAGAGGTGACTTGTGTGAGACTTGAATAATAAGAAGGTGCCAGGCATATAATGATCCACATACCAGAGAGTAAAGCGAAAAGACCTTGAGGTAAAACATGCATCCAGTACACACAGAGACCAGAAAGGGGACCAGAATGACCATAGTAATCAGCCATGGAAGCAAGGCAGGAGAAAAAGAACAGATGTAGACAGGAGCCACATCAAAGAGTTTGGAAGTCTTGTAAGAGTCACTGGGAACCAAAGGAGGATTTCCTGTAAGGAAGTGGCATTCATGTTTTGAAAAATCATTCTGACTGCAGGGGCAAGCACAGAAGCAGGAAACAGGATAGGAGGTGACAACGAAGTCCAGTGAGAGGTGGCAGATGACCAGACTAGAGTCGTAACACAGGAGGTAAAGAAAGTAGATGGGTAAGTTTGGGAAGCTGGGTAAATCTGGAGTTGCTACAACAGAACAGGAAGGTGAAGAAAGAAGGGATGAGATTGAGAGTCCAGAGAGCACATTAACATGTTAAGAGTCTCAGAAATTTAGGGTTAAAGAGGGAAATGAACAAAGAGACAGCATGCAAATCAATAGGACTCAGTGAGAATATCCAGAGAAAGAGGGTAGAGCAAGTCGAGGATCCAGCATTGAAGTCTTTCCAAAAGCTAGTGGCCGAAGGACTAGGAACAGAGACATGTCACTTAAACAAGAAAGTATAGGTTGACATCAGCTAAGACAAAACATACAAAAAAGATCTATACCATCATCTTTGCTGCAACTCAGGTAATGTGAGAAGAGAGAACTAACAATTCCAGAGAGCAGCCTGTGCGTCTGTGGTGACCTTAACAAAGTACCTCCAGTGGACTGGTAAGGAACACAGTCAAAATAAGTGGACTGAGCAGAAAATGGAGGGTGAGGGACTAAAACTGAGGCACAGATTTATTTCTAGAAGCTCTGCTATAAAGAGGAACAAAGAAATCAAGTGGGTAGTTAACTTTTATTTTCAAAGATACAGAAAAGTAGAGGGCAGCACAGCGAAACTTCACATCACCCAGCTTTGACAATTATCAACTCCTTATTACACTTCTTTCATCGATTCTCCCAATCATTATTTTGCTTTTTAAAGGGGGTGATTCGAGACAGGTGTCTTGTCATGCAGTTCAGGATGGCCTTGAACTCACTATGTAGCCCAGGCTGGACTCAAACTTGCAGCAATCCTCCTGCCCCACTCATCATTTTGAAGCAAATCCCAAAAAGATTTTTTAAGTGAAGAATATTGTTTGTTATGCAAAGGAAAACAGAAAACCTGGTTACACAAAGCTTTCAATGAGAAATTCCAGCTCCAATGCTTTAGTGGACTGACGTCAATAAAATGCATACACTTTAGTCCTCCTTTAAAGCAGGGACTCTGATGGGCCATCAGGTGGGCAGCAAATGGATGGAAAAACACGAGCCCTTTTCCAGCGGTTCTAACTATGGAGGAAGTCCAAGTCCAGTCTTTCATCTGGTTGTTTCTTTCTTTTTTGTTTTATATTTGTGCATGAATAAGAAACATCTTATTAAGGAAATTATTTAGGATTACTAAAATTAGCACATTCCTAGAATTTTTAGATGACTCATTTGAGATTATGGTAACAAGTCTGCTTGCTGTACAATGCCTGGCCTATTGCAGACAAATTCACAGATGGCTGGAATTTCAATAAATTGGGGGAAGAATGCCTAATCACCTATGCATGTCTTGAGTTGCTTACAGTTTGCAATTCTCCTGGTTATTCTTTTTTATTACAAATCACTTATCATCATTGGCAACAATTTAGTTTATTGTGGGTTGTTTGGCTAAGCCTCAGTATGTAATGGTGCGTATATGAATCACTAATTTATATCATTAATTCATTTAATGAATTTATAGCATTAATGAACTGATTTGTATAATTAACTTGCCACCTGTTCATCCACGGATTATCTGTGGTCCTGGGTACAAATATTTGAGACAGGAAGATTTAAAATCTAGAAAGTTCTATATATTGTTAACTTTTATATAGATGAGGGAATTTTATAATTTTAGCTGCGTAAATCTCAGTCCTGTTGAGATAGTAGAGCAGTTAAGAATACAAACTGGAACTAGAGATATTAGGTTCAAATCAAGGCTTTGCCACTTAATATCTAGGTGACCCTGCAAGTTACTTAACCTTTCTGTTCCTCAGTTTCTTCATCTGTAAATGGGGATAACAATAGTATCTACTTCAATTAGTTAAGTGGGTAAATATTCACAACCAGAACAGTACCTGCCACACATTAAGTTCAATATTTTCATACTGAAAATATTGAAACTATATATATAAGACAGTTAAGATAGTTATGCTACTGATTTCTCTGAGCTCAGTGAAGAAAAAGGTTTGTGCTAGTATTGTTCAGATGATTAAATGCAGATGTCTTGTATTCTGAGTAACTGATTTGAAGATAATAATACACAATGTACACACCATTGTTATTCACTAATTATTGTGTTTTGAAATTTTGGTTTTTTTCTCTTTAAAATAAAAAAAATTTTTTAAAAAGAAAATATTGGTGCTATAACTACTATAATAACTGCTACAATTATTACATTCCATGATACCAGAGCTCTAAAAGAGGGCAATTTTCAAATTGTTATACTAACTGCTATACTAATATATAATTTATAACCTACTTCCTACTACTGACATGATAGATCTAATAGTGGCTAGCTTTCTACTAAGACCTATTTAACTCATAATATAACCAAACTGTTCACTATAAATACAAGCTTGAATTATAGATCTTGGTACTGTTTAGTGCAGAAAGCAGTAAGATATAAACCTCTCCCTACATACTGGATTAATCAGGCGAATGTTATAAAACAAGGGGGAGGGTAAGTCTCCAACATCTCACCTTTCTGTGAGCTTCTCCTACCTTCTAACTCCATGCTTTCTAAGCCCCAGATATCTGATATCCTAATTTTGTCCTGATTTTTTATTATAATACTCACTAGGCTGACTCTTCTCTAAGGTCCGTTCTTCAAAAATAAATTATTTTCTAGGTCTTCCCAGATAAATGTGAAGAGAAAAATGCTTTGCAAACTTTTATGGCTACTTGTGTGTGGTTAGTAACATGTTGAGATTCTCAGAAGTACTTTTCTTTGTAAAATAAATTATCCAGATCTCTAATAATTGAAAATTAATGCAGAATAACAAAGCTAAGTGGAAAAATTTAACCACTCTTAGTTACCATAAAGTCTTTTTCTGGAAGACAGTCTTTTTTTTGGGAGGGGGGTAACCAGGGATCAAACTCACAACCTCACACTTGCCCCTGGGCTATAACCCTGGCCCCTGGAAGAAGTCTTTTTTGAGATTAAAAAAACCCATTGGCGCTATTTTCATCTTTCTCTATTTTGGAAATAATATTTCATATTATTATTTTAGTTGACAATCAGATATTAATAGGATAAAATGTGATACTTCGACATCTACATATTAAATCAAGCTAATCAACATATTCGGTACCCTACCTACTTACATTTTTTGTGTGTGAGCATTTGAAATATACTCTCAGCAATTCTAAAATCAAAATTACACTGTTAACTCATCATACTGTACAAGAGTGCTCAGAAACTCTAACTGAGCTTTTGTATCTTTTGACCAACATTTCCCCAACCATGCCCTGCTCCTGGCCCCTGGTAACCACCATTCCACTCTCTGTTTCTATGAGTTTAACTTTTTAGACTCCACATATGAGAGAGATCAGATGGTGTTTGTCTTTCTGTGCCTGGCTTCTTTCCCTTAACATAATATCTTCCAGGTTCGTTCATGTTGCCTAAAGTGGCAGGATTTCTTTATTCTTTTATGGCTGAATAGTATTTGTCATGTACTTGTACTACATTATCAGTATCCATTTATCTATGACAGTTACTTAGATTGATTCCATAACTTGGTTATTGCGAATAATGCTGCAATGAACATGCAGCTATCTCTTCAGCATGCTTAATTCATTTCCTTTGGATAGATACTCAGTAGTGGGATTTCTGGATCATATGAAATTTCTATTTCTAGTTTTCTGAGAAACCTGCACATCATTCTCCACAATGACTGTACTAATTTACATAATATAGTGTTTCATAAATATTTTTTCCTGGAACAGTTCTACGGTAGCAGGAATCCCAAAGTTTGAATGAAGAGAGAAACGAAGAAGGAGGGATATACTTAGCCATTTATAGGACTAGAATGAGAGTGAGTGCATGTATGTGTATGTGTAAGTGCACATGCACGTGCATATATACAATATGCATGTAACGTTTTACTAGTTAGAGGTGCTACTGGTAATAATTAGTGTTGATTGATTTCTTTCTTTTATTTTACTTTTCTTTTGGTTTGTGGTATGATCCTTTATCATAAATTCACTTCTAGTCAAAATCTGGAACCTGCAGAGTTAATTCCTAAGGCCAATGGCAAACTTAGGGATCATACTTAAACCTGACAAACCATATTGGTTTTTCGAGTTTCTCATAATTTTTATTTTTCTAGCACAAATGTCTCTTGCCTGAAGAAAAGTCAATGAATTAAACCACAGATTTCATTTTCTGACTCCTGACAAAAAGGATTTGGGGGGATTTCCATCAAGAACATATAAAACCATATCAACAATCAAAAACATAGACTCTAAGCCAGAAAATTATAAGTAAAATAGAAATTCAAGATCAGTAAAAATAAACAGAGGCATACAGACCAGGGCTGTTACAGTTGAGCTTTCAGTTTACCTCTGACTGTCTTGGAGGCCAAAAACAAGACAGGAGCAACACCCATTATAGTTATTAGAAAGGACAATGTATATCCTTTCTACTCAGGAAAATAGAGTCCTGCCTTCAGCTGGGTCCTCAAGATGTTTTGCAAATGAGTTATAACTTTGTGGCCTCGAATAACAGAGTTAACAACTCACAGACCTCTGGCTAGAACTCAAACTGCTTAGGAGTTCCCAAAAAATTCCATTAAGCAACAAGTTCCCTGGAAGGGTAGAAAGGGCTTGCGTTCAATTTCTAGGAGCTGTATAAGCTCATAATTCTCTAAAACCTCAGCTACTACAAAAAAGCAGTTACAGTGTTACTCCTAAAGAGTTCAGACTACTTTTTGTTTTGTTTTGGTACCGGGATTGAACTCATGACCTCACACCCAGGCAGGCGCTTGTACCACTGAGTTATATCCCCAGACCCAGTCTACTGTTACGTATCGCAAGATATTTGACTAGACAGCCCAATCTGGGAATTTGTAGGGGGAAAAGGAAAAAACCTACAAACTATTTTGAACTGTGATTTATTTTTCTTCCTAGGATGCTATTTTCCACAGCAAACATCTCTTTTCCAAAATTTCCCTCCTTCCATAGTAATGAAGGCATATAATTTTTAACAACTTTATTGAGGTAAACTTGATATACAATAACCTGGATGTATTTAAGGTACAATTTCATATGCTTTTAAACACACGCACCACCATGAACCAGTCTGGGTAATCAAGATAATGCACAAAGCCATCATTCTCCCAAACCTCTGCCTGTCCCCTTGTCATCCCTCCCTCACACCATGTCCATCTCCTCAACCCCAGCAATCACTAATATGCTTTCAAGTGTTAAAGCTATATAATGTTTTAAAATATGGACTTCATATTATTGTTTGCCCACATCTCTGAGCCATTGCCTGCACTCTGTAAATCATTCAGTCATTCTTTCTGTCTCTGAAATGTTCAAACTCTCAAGCCTGTCTTCTGGTTCCCTCATGCTCCAGCAGAGCCTGCTACATCAAGGTTGCAGCATAGCCTCCCATGACCCAAGCTCCAGCTTTCCAGGTAATCCTCTGAAAATAAACCATCAACATGTTTGAGTCTCTGCTTGGGTAAAAAACAAACTTCACCTCTCAGGGGAAACCTGACAGCTCTAGGGAATAGGATTCTGTCAGTCAACACAGTACCTAGAAGAGAAAAAGACTGAAGAAGATGGGTAAAAACATGTAACTCACTCTGAAACAACAACTACCGAAGATAAGATATGCAGAAGACCAATTTAACATGAGGAAGAGCCACGATCTGTGAAGCGAAGTGCCTGAGCGGTCCACAGGGAGGACAGACATTTCCATTTTGGAACAATCAAAGCCTTGTCATCGCAAGGCAAAAGATGCCAAGGACTAAGAGCCATCCATGCAGTTCCTTTCTCATATACCCTGTCCCCGGATTCCCCACACCAATGCTGTAAGTGAAACAATGTTACTGCTAAGAGAAACCTGAGGCTTAGATAAGTCAAGTGACCACTAAGGAGAGGCAGAGCTGGGATTGGAGAGCATGTTCTGATTCCAATACCACTGCCATTTCTGTTCCACCAGACAGTATCTTCAGGTGGAAGATGAATTTGACAAGTACCTCAGGCCCTCAGTCTAAAATCAAGAACATCGTTCTAACAAGGGCTCAGTAATGCATTTGGGAAAGAGCTGCTCATGTTTCATGCTCATTCTTCCACCTCTTTACTAAATGCATCGCTGAGCCCTTGTGACAATAATGAGGCAATCTTTTCTAGTTCGTATAGTTTTTAAGAACTTGATATAAGCATGGACTCCTCAGGAAAGACTGCTGAGAGTATATTTTATTTGTTTCCTTCTCTTAGAGGAAATCTGTCCTTGAGCTTGATAGACTAACATTTAAAAGGAAAAACAAAACAAAACTGAGTGTGCTAAAAGTGTCAGGTCTTACTTGAGAGGGACCTTCACAATAAACAAGCTGCCCCCTACAGACAACAGCGAACTGAACTGACGGCCAGTGTGCTGGGTGCCACGATGTCCAGCACTCTGTGCACACCTATGCTTACCACCCGTGGAACTCCGACCCCGCACATTTCCATCCAGATCCCTTGGGATCATAAACTCTCTTCCCAAGCCCTATAAAAACGTGACCTTTCCTCCATACCACCTGCTGCTATCACTCTGATTTTAGCCTGCCTCTACCTAGATGGAATTAAATCTAGCCTTTTCCTCGTGAGAGCCTATCTCCATGTGCTTCCTCATGCGCCCCCTTTAACACCAGGTGGTAAGTATGGGCTCTTTCGGCAGACATATCATCATGTGTGTGAGCACCACGCATTTCAAAGCAACACTCCCCACTAGGAAGCTATAAATATATGCCAGTGACGTGGCTCCAAGGGGTAAAATGCAGAATGCTTTCTTTGGAACTGCCTCTCTCTCCAGAATCAGTTTAAGTGACATACAAGAACATCTGTCACACTACTTTATAATCCTGGTTTATTTTCAACTAAATTTACTCTATGGTAGCCATCACCTATGAGGTTAACAGTGATACGTGACTACTGGCTAGGCCCTTAAATCAAATCCACTTTCTAAGAATTAAGACCAGCAGTTTAAGAAAACTCTGCAATAAAATGTGCCAAGGGCTTTAAAAGCAAAGTCTAAAGATAAATTTGTTTTGTTCTGTTTTTTAAGACAGGGTTTCACTATGGTATTTAGTCTGAGCTTGAACTCACTATGTAGCCTAGGCTGGCCTCAAACTTGTGGTGATCCTCCTGCCTCAGACTCCTGAGTTCTGGGATTACAGGCCTGCACCACCACGCCCAGCGAAAGAGAAATTTCCAAGATATCTCAACCAATCATAACATTATTGAAAAATGTGTTAGCCTCCCAAGATGAACTTAGATACAATTCTGCCCAGACTGCAGCCTAAAACTTTGAAAAAACTAAGACAGCCCGTAGGTAAGAATTCCATTATGTCTCACCTGTGCTTCCCTCGGCATTACTCCCGCGCACAGTCGGACATGTAGTAAATGCTCTCTAAAATAGACACCCTCTGGGAATAACCAAACTGTAGAATCACCATCACAGCAGGGCCATCACCCATGTGACTTTTTCCTAAGAAGGAAAAGCTGCCTTGTGTCTCCTCCTTGTCAAAGGCGAGGTGGCTACTTTAGTGACTACACCTCAAGACGGTAACTGACACTTCTGCTTAACATCGCTGCCTTCTACATCCACTGGAAAACGGAAAATTTATTCCTCCACATGGTGTCTCTTAATGACAAAATCTTTATTTTTGAAAAACTGAAGCATAAATCGAACAGATTCAGAATCTATGAAAAAGCACAAGGAACTACCATTCTTAACTGTGAGCAACTGGCCGTCAGGATAAAAATGAAACAATTATACTGGATCTATCTCCACCACAAAGGTGGTGGAATTAACATTTAGAAGGTATCTACAACATATTAAATACTAGACTATGTGTAGTCTTTAGGAAATCCTATGAAACAGATGCTACCATTCTCATTTCTATTGATACAGAAATTTGAAAATTTGAGGCATTAAATAGAGATATACATTTAAGCTTTCATATTTAGTACAAGGTAGAACTAAAGTTTAAGCTCAGGTCTGTCAAACTCCAAAGCCCTATCCCTTACCTATAAAGCAGTGTTTCTATTAGAAATCTTAGAAGCTCACTAATCATCTATATGTGAGCCGAAACAGTGGCTTGATAATGACCTGCCAGGGTTGATAATACGGATTCTTGCACAAAACAGGGATTTGTAACTCCACTGTGCCAAACCCATTCACTAACACAGGCTAGGCAGGTAATGCATTTGTGTCTGTGACCCCTGCTACCTCTCCAACATTTTAAGGCAAAAACCAAAACTAACGTTCCACCTATCCTGTCTCACCGGCATATCCCACAGGAATTTAGATTCACAGCATTTTGACAACATAGGACATAATCACTGAGATCAAGACAAGCCTTTTATGTTAGAATCTCAGCCCACAGAGTTAAATGACTTGGTCACAAGACAGAGGACCAGATCCAATTCTGTCTGCTTTGCTGCCCAAGCTCTTACTGGAAACCAGACATGAGTTTAAGTTGGTGACCCATGAAGTGAAGCATCACTATTCCTTCAAAATGCCCTTTGAAATTGCTATCACGCACTTGCATCTCTAACAAACACTGCTAATACAGCCAGGATTCCAAATTTGTTTCCTTTCATTCAGTAAAGGTATTCCGTAAGTAAATCACTCTTAGCCAGCCACACCTGCAATTCCAGCTCTCTGGGAGCTGAGGCAGGAGGACTGCAAGTTTGAGCCCAGCCTGGGCAAATAAGTGACTCAGTCAGACCTTGTCTCAAAACAAAACAAAACAAAACGCTAGGACATTCCTCAGTGCAAAGGGCCTGGATTCAACCCCTAATACCACAAGAAAGAGAAAAAAGGAGAGGGAAGAGGAGGGGAGGGGAGGGGAGGGGAGGAGGGAAGGGGTAAGGAAGGAAACTCATTCGTATACACATGCACTCCTCAGTTCCCTACTGCTGCTCTGCCAGGCGCTCCCACACTGTGTCTGGCTGAAGGCTACTGAACAGTGGTGGGAAAGAAGCAATGGCGAAGCCTCGGTGCAGCAGCTCTGACTTCTGACCCACTGGTTGGGTAGTGCGAAGAGGAAGCCGTGTACCCATGGGTGACTCACAGGTCACGAACACCAGCGGGTGAGGCAAGCCAACTGCCCTCTGCAGCAGACAGGATTTTTATTTTCATTTCTGATGTTAGTCAGAGAAAAAGGGTTTGAGTCATCTTCAATCATTACATGAACAGTAAAGCACATTCCGATTTTTTATGCTGGCAAAATTTTCTCCTTATTCCTAAAAGCACCACACTTATCAAATTTATATTTTAAAACTTCCCTCAGACCAGAAAAAAAATGAAAAAATAAAATCTTGCCAATTGCAAATTACTTTTAATGGTGTTTGAGGCATATGCATTATCAAATATAGCTTCCATTTTTTAAAAAAAGCAAAATACCTTAATGATGTATCATTCCAGTGTTTTCTATATGTAACCATAGCTGGTCATTTGGATTTGCCAAAATATGACTATCTGAGGCAAGCACATCATTTAATAATGAGTTGTGCCTGAAGAGGTTTAGGATTTCAAAGTAAGCAGGGTCTGTATTTTTCTAATAAATTGATTTTAAAACTGGACATCTTCTTAAGCAGGGAAGAATTTTTTTTTGGTATTTAATAAGTGATATTTGTTTAAATTTCATGTCTGATCTGCTTTCTTTCTGATGGCCCTGGATGAAAATTCATTGTGATGTCCTTTAGCTGTCTCACGACGGGGTAGACCAAGTGGCTTTCCCAATGGACAGTAAATCACTCCACATTCTGTGGCCTCGTATCAGCTCTGTGAGACATTCCATGTGTGCTCAGTCAACCTCTTCACCTCTTTCTGCCTGCCTCCAGACATCTGTAGAATTGCAAAACAGAAGTCTGGCACAGAACGAAGGTTTCGAAGGTGCTCTGAAAGTCCTCAGAGGGCCAAGCATGGCAGTGGTGGACTTCGGGTGCTCAGCTCCTTCCGCAGGCACTAAGACTGCACAATAAAGACAGAACAGAGGTGTGGGGTCAGGTAGCCTGGGTTGAGAGCCCAGCTCTGCCTCTCGCTAGTTAGTTGTGCAACCACAGGCAAGTCACGTAACCTCTCTGAACGTCAGCTACCTCTGCTATAAAACAGGATTACCTCGAGTGCTAAACACAATTAAATATTGATAGGGCTTAGCACAGCACCTGGCATACGGAAAGACTCAATAAATATTAGCAATATTTATTATTCCTCCATTTTTTATGCCCTCACTGGCTTCTGAGCATGAGTAAAATTATGTTGTACAGCCTGACTATATTTAGTACCTGATCCTTGAAGGAAACAACAATGTCAGACCATCAGTTTAATTTCCTAAGGCCAAGTCTGACATCTACACGACATAAATCATTATATGAGACCAACCATGAAGTATTGCACTGCGGGTGTTTTGCAAAGTCCCACTAAATCTTGTAACGCTGAAGGTATGAATCTCACACACCCTACAGCAAGAATGCAGCAAGGTGGTGCGCCATCCTTCCCTGACGGATGACTGCTACTCCTGACATCTAGAGCACGACACATGACAGGTGACAGCAAGGTCTGCACATGCCCATGGGCGTACCTAAGCTTTCCAAAAGCCAAAATAATTTTTGCTAGGAAGTAAAGCAAATAGTGGCACAGGGAATGCTTAGGATTTCATCAGATGTCCTTGCTTTGACATTTTTAGAGGATTTCTTTATTGTGATAGTCCTAAAAGTATTTCACAAACACACGCAAAAAGAAATCAGCCATTTTTCTCAGATCTCGGTTTCTAATTAAAATCAGTATCAAATATATGCTGTTGAAGAATAAGCATAAATACTACACTCAACCAAAAGGCTTAAGAAGTGAAGAGCGAGCATAAATAAATATTACTTTTTTGGCTTTGGGAATGTGATGAAAGTTGCTACATATTTCACCTTTATCATTGCTTAGGTCACTGTGACTGTATCAGTAAGAATACTTTCATCACGCACAGATGCATTTCCACTTGATCTATACTTATTTACTCATTGTTTAAATTTTATCAATTAACAAAACTAAAAATAAAAGAATTTTAAGCTATAAAATCAAAAGACTAAGCCGGGCGTGGTGGCGCACGCCTTTAATCCCAGCACTCGGTGGGCTGAGGTAGGAAGAGCGTTGTGAGTTCGAGGCTGGCTTGGGCTACAACGGAAGCGGCTTAAGCGCCTGCCCTGGTAGGTGCGAGGTTGTGAGTTCAATCCCCGGTGCCGCAAAAAAAAAAAAAAAAAAAATCAAAAGACTACTGGTAACCAGCATAAAATAATAAATAAGGGCTCAGGTTTGGGAGACAGGCAGGTGCGTTTGTGGGTATTATGGTTTCTTTTTCTGTCTCTCTCTTTTTTTTTTTGTACCAAGGATTTAATTCATGGCCTTGCACTTGAGAGGCAGGCACTTGTGCTACTGAGTTATCTCCCTAGCCTGTTACAGTTTCTTATATGTGCCCTCGGGAGCCCAACGGTTGAAGGCTCGACTGCCAGTCTGTGGAGTTACTGAGAAAGGGTGCAACCATAACTATGCAGAACCTCATGTAAGGAAGTTAGGTCAATGGAGAAGTGACCTTGAAAAGGGTATACTGGGACCCAGGTCCCTTTGGCTGCGTTCCAGCCACCATGAGGTAGCACACATCTTCTGCTGTACAGCTCCCTCCATAATGCACTGTGCCACCACTGGTCCAAAGTGACAAGCCAGCTTACCATGGACTAAAACTTCTGAAACCATCAGAACCAAATCAACCTATTCTCCTAAGTTTGATTATCTCAAGTATTTTTATCATAGAAGTGGAAACATGACTAACAGAGTCAGTAACAAAGTTAACTCTCAAGTATCGTTTTCCTTGTCTGAAAATGAGGATAATAACAGTGTCTGTATCTTGGAAGACTTGTAGTGCCAGAATAGTGCCTGACAGAAAATGTGGCTCAGTAAATGATTTTGAAGAAAGTGAAGGAATACCAAGAATGTAAAATGGAGGTAATAAGGAGAAAAGGAAGACAGGAACTGTGACTCTATTAAACAAATAGTAGGGCTAAGGATATAACTTAGTAGTAGAGTGTGTGCCTAGCACACACGAGGCCCTGGGTTTGATCCCCAGCACTGCAAAGCAAAACAAAACAAAACAAGAAAACAAAACAAAACAAAAAATAGTGCTTATAACCCAGACCTCTGGCAGGATTCTACCTCTCAAAACTTAATTGTTTTCACCATGTAAAATGTCCACATACAACAGAGAAGAAAGAAGAAAATTGTCCACAATTTCATTGCTTTGTTCTCTTAGGTTGGAGTGGTCTTTTGTAGGAGAACCTCAGGTATCATATCAATTCACTAGTGAGTGCTTTTAAAATATAAGACTACAAAAAATCATCACCTTACCATTAATAATAAAAATATAAAAAAATCCCTTAATAGCACATAATAACCATAGTATATTCCACTGTATACTATTTTTTAAATGTATTTTTATTGTTATCCTCTTCCAAACAAGATTCATACCTGCATTCAGTTTAGAGATGCTTTTAACTTGTAACAGTTCCTCCTCCCTGTTTTCTTCTTGTAACACTGTTTTGCAGAAGAAAGTGGCCATCTGTTTGGTTTGCTGCTCCTATATTCAGGCACAGGCTGACTTCTAGCCTGTGGTGTTCAACATGTTCCTCTGTCTCCTGTATTTCCTGGAAAGTGGTAAAGTAATTCCCTCTTAACTGGAGCAGCTTTGTTTTCTCTGACTTCAGTTCCTGACAGTCAACCGTGGTCTAAAAATATAACAAGGAAAATTCCAGAAATAAATAATTGATAAGTTTCAAACTGGATGCCACATTGAGTAGCATGATAAAAACCTCATGTTGTTCGGCACTATCCTGCCTGAGATAATTCATGTCTATGCGACCTGCCCAACAGTCAGTAGCCACATTGGCTAGCAGACTGTGGTGGTATCTGAGTAACCCTTATTTTACTTAAGAATGGCTCCAAAGTAGTGACAGAAGCCACAAAATGCTTCCTTAGATAAAAAAAAAAGTGGACGTTCTCAACCTAATAAGACAAAAACAAAAACAAAAACAAAAAAAACACCAAAACACCTGCTAAGGTTACTAAGATCTAAGGTAAGAATGAATCTTTTATCTTTGAAATGATGAAGAAGAAAAAAGAAATTTGTGCCAGAGTTGGGTGGTAGGGTAGTTCAGTGGTAGAACACCTGCCTAGCATGTTCAAAGACTTGGGTTTGGGCTCCAATATTACAAGAAAAGAAAAAGAAAACTTTATGCCAGAAGGATGAGTACAGTACAATGAGATAATTTAAGGGAGACAGAGGCAGGGAAAGATGGAAGGATGGTGGGAGGGAAGGAGTGAAGGAGAGGGAGAGGGAGAGTGAGAGGGAGAGGGAAAGGGAACATATTCATATAACTTTTACTATAATATATTGTTATCACTGCTGTGGTTTATTATTATCATTATTGTTAATATTACATAGTAAGTTGTATTACAGGTATGCATATAAAGGGAAAATGTGAGGTACATTGGGCTCAGAGGTATCACAGTCCAAACATCCACTGAAGTCTTAGAATGTGTCTCCCACGAGTAAGGGAGACCCAGGTCACTAAACATGGACGACATTTGGCTCAATGTCAGGGACAGGTGTGTCACTGAGGATATTCACAGGTGCTACTGTTTCTTTAGAGGAGCATAATGTTGGGTTGTCCCACTTTCAGCGATGATATTGATTAGTGACTTCAATTGTTAACAGTCTGATTCCCCA
Source organism: Dasyprocta punctata (assembly GCA_004363535.1). Taxonomy (NCBI): domain Eukaryota; kingdom Metazoa; phylum Chordata; class Mammalia; order Rodentia; family Dasyproctidae; genus Dasyprocta; species Dasyprocta punctata. Next base: position 25,070 of record RJWM01011077.1, on the reverse strand, counting down.
TTATAAAGCTCTAACTTTATCTAATGATTTTAGCATCCATTAATGACTATTGCCCAGCTCCATTATTTCATCAGATGTTGCAAAATCATGGATTTTCTATTTGTAGCATCCATTTGCATTTATTAGCAGTAATTCTCTATAAAGAATTTACCTTGAAGGCCCGGGATATAGCTCAGTGGCACAATGCCTGCCTGAAAAGCATGAAGTTGTGAGTTCAAATCCCAGTATCAAAAAAAAAAAAAAGAATTTACCCTGAAATACAAACTATATGGGAACACTCTCCCTTTTTTGTTAACCCATTTTAAGAACAAACACTTGACACTCTCACAACTTCAGAAGTGACAAATGAGCTTGGTTCTTGTTTCATCATATTTTTAAAGTACTGTCATAAATTCACAAATAATGATACGTTTCAATCCTTTTGAAATTCAAACTGTCCCATGTTTGTCCCCTGGAGTCCCCTTGAGGTTGGCTTCTGAGTCATTTTGGCGCAACCCCACAGTCTCTGATGGCTTTCAGATTTAAGAGGTCTAAGGGTCACACTGTGCATTTCACATTGTGCACCTGGAATGAGCCGTTTCTTTAAGAAGCCTTTAGTAGCCTGGCGTGGTGGCGCAGGCCTTTAATCCCAGCACTCGGGAGGCTGAGGTAGGAGGAGCATTGTGAGTTCACGGCCAGCTTGGGCTACAACTTGAGCGTGAGGCCAGCCTGAGCGACACAGTGCGACCCTGCCTCAAAAAAAACTAAGGTTGGGAGTTTGGCTCAATGGCTTAAGTGTCTGTCTGGCAGGCGCAAGGTGGTGAGTTCAATCCCCTGTGCTGCTAAAAAAAAAAAAAAAAAAAAAAAAAGACGCCTTTATTTCCTTTAGTGAGAAATGCTATTTGGTCACCACAAATTGGGCACTAAAGGAAATAAATGCTACTAGGCTGTCACTTCTTCTGAATTATCTCTACTTTCAATGACTATATCTAATAATATAAATCACAGTAAATAATATATTGATAACAAATATTGATGCCTCCTATTCAAATGAAAGATGATTAAACTGTTACTTTTTGAGTTTATACTTAAGCTTTTTCCTACACAGAAGCTTGGTTCCTAGCTGTGTTAATCTAATTACTTACTTGCAATTAATAACACTAACATAAATTAATAATAAGATTACTGAACCCAGTTTAAGAATTTTTGGTGATCATTTTCCTTTTGCCTTAAACTATATCCCACAGGGGATATGAAGTTAAAATATCTTATTTTAAAGTCAGTTTTCTATTTATACTCTACTTCCCTTCTTTTTTTAATATAAGCAAACACACATATATTTTCCTTTCTTTCTTAAGCTAAAAGTAATATACTGTGTAAATACTCTTTTCCACTTTATTTTTATAACAGATTAGGTTCTAAAAATTGCTTCATAGCAAAATGTTGACATTTTCCTTGTTCCTTCTTGTAACTGCATGTTATTCCTCTGTATAAATGTATTATTTAGTTATTCAGCTATTCTTTTTCTAATGGGTATTTGTAAGATCTCCAGTCTTGTAATACATAATCTGTGTGTGTGTGCGTGTGTGTGCATCAGTTTGGATTTTGGGTACAACATTTAAATGAACTTACAATCTTTGTCCTCTCAAGTTAAACATACTATCTGAAAATTGATACTTTTAATACACCACGCTTAGTTAAAAGGAAGTTGGAAAGAAGGGCACAAGATGGTGTAGAGTGGATTTTTTAAAAGTGTAGTCCAGTACACAGCTGCATGAGTCAGCCCCTGAGAGATGTGACAAAAATGAGAATTTCTCAGACTGATCCAAGACCTCCTGAATGGTCAAGTGTGAAATCTGCTGATCCGGTAGCGAAAGCAGTGTACTTAGAAGCTTGACATCCAGGTTCAGTCATGAGATCTGAGCCAATCTGATCTGCTCTGGTTTCTTTGGGACTGATTCCTCGGATGTTGGGGATAACATCCTATCAACTTCTCAGGACTGCTGTGAAGCTGAAATTCAATTATATACAAGGGAGCAGTTTGGAAACTAAAGTAAAATTAAAATGTTAACTTCTAGCAAGAGCAAGAGTAATATCCCCAGCTTCTCCATAAGAAATACCCTACCCCTCCATCAATCTTAAGGACAAAAATAAGGCCTACGCCCACCCCTCTTAAATCCCTGCATTCATTCCTTCCTTCCTTCCTTTTGAAAGTTCTTATACAAGAATCTGGCCATCGGCATCCTAAAGGTATTCTTTTATAACACATATGCTGCTCTTCAGGAATATGCAGCTCTGTCTAGGATGCTTAAAAGCAGTCATGACAAGGACCTGATCCAATACAGGAAAGAAAAACAGCTCAAAGACACTAAGAATCTGTGTTTGATTAACTTTACACAAAGGTGGAAAAAGCTTGGTGCTTCAGAAATCATGGCCAGTAATGAAACACACAAAGGCAGAGAAAGGGAAGAAAGGGAAGAAAGAAAGAAAGAAAGAAAGAAAGAAAGAAAGGAAGAAAGGAAGGAAGGATGAATAGGGGAGGGAGAAAGGAAAAAAGCCGAAAGACAGAGAGAAAGACAGATTTATAATGGCTCCAGTCATTATAAATATACTTAAGAATTTATTCTGTCATAATTTGGTGAGTGGTGTACCTTCAGTCTGGTTCTATAAAGCCAATGAATCTGACAGGTTCAGAGTATGTTTAGTTGTTAAATGACAAGCAAAACTACTATAGTTTTTGTCATTTTTCCAAAGTAGAAAAATAGACACTATTAAGTGGATTTTTTTAAAGGGTCTGGTACAGTCCTTACCATGTGATTGAGAAAGTCATTCCAGCAATGTAGGGCTTGCGGTACAAGGTATGGTCAAACGGTATGTGGACTCCGGGGTGAAAGCTTACAGGAGGACAGCGGCATGGGTGGACAGGTGGGGAGAAGTATGGATGTTCTCTATATCTACTTTGAGGAAAATACCTTTAGCCAAAGTGTACTGAGGATCCAGAGAAATTACTCTTAATGAAAGATAAGCAGCCTGTAGCTGATTTTGCAACTGGTGAGTCAGAGCAGAGCATTAAACATCCATTTTTAGAGCCCATGCTTGGGGCTAGGCTTTTGGTGGGTAATTAAATTTGTATAGTATTTTCCCTGAATCAATAAAAAGAGTTTACTGTTCATAGGTGGCCAGATGCTGAGGGGGAAAGGGGATATAAAGTCCAAGCTTCTATTCACAATGAGCTCTGGGGTCAGAACAAGCGCAAACAGAAAAGAATATCCCTAAGTGGGTGTAGCTCTTCCGAACACACATTCTGGGCCAGCACGTATCAAAGTGATACACACGTTGGTATCACCGTGTTTTGCTGAGTTTACCTGTGTGTTTAGAGACAGTGCAAGCAGAGGAATGAGTCACACGTCTTCCTCATGTAAGGAAGGGTTCGAGGTTTTGTGAAAGCTCTAAAGCCCTGTGATGGAGGCCTGCAGGGCAGGGAGGATGCACACAGCCACGGAATAGGAATACCTCGAGAGGTCAAACATAGAGCCCTGGGGCAGGAAACTGTTGAGCCAGACCAGAGACTGGACGCAAAGGGGAGGAAGGAGTAGGAAGCAACGGACCAGAAAATCCAAGCAGTTGGTGGATGAGTCTTAAACTAGGAGCGAGGTTTTGGCCTTTTTCAATATAAACTTAGTATTTTTAAGGGTTTGCTGTGAGCTTTTTACTTTAAGTGTGCATATGAATTAAATTTGTAATTCTGAGATGTTGGTGCAATTCTGTTCTTCATTTTTCAAGTCAGGAAACTGAGACACACAGGTAACTCACTCGAGTCACCTGGCTAAGCAGCACTACAAGTCAGGATTTGAGTCCTGGCATGCTGTCTCCAGAGCTGCGATCACAGCTCGGTGCTGCCCCTCTGGAGGAGAAGAGAGAAAGTCAGGGTTGAGTAGAAGGGAGGAAACAGCAGAGCCGGCCTGTTGGGGCATGATTACAATGTAGAAACACATGAGATGGTAAACTTATAGGTATTTCATGATCAATTAAAGGTCTCTGTCAAGTTGCTGTTCTGCTGTTTCCGCTAAATTCAACTGACCCTGACAGTGTGCACAGCCCAGTGGCAGATGAGCACTAAGTCAGAGTAATTGTCTATACCTTAAGGCACCCTGGGCTGATTAATGGTCATTCAGTAAAGGCTCTCTCTCCCCGGAACAGTTCTATGTTATGGTAATGCCATTTCTATATTATGCTAATGCCCTTAACTGTGCTTACATGAATAAAGTCCCTCTCTCTGGGACACTTCTATATTAGGGTGAGGCCCTTAACTGTGCTCGGTCTGTAAAAACCTCCTCCCCTGGTTCCTGGAGTGTTTCTATTATTTCAAGACTAACCTGTCCGTCAATATATGAGTCAATGTATGTAACCAATCATGTAACGTTTGGTCACTTCCTTTGTATCTCCCATTTCTAATTCTATATAGACTAAATTCCTTCCTGATTCAGGGCAGTTTTATCCCTGCAACAGTCCACTGGCATGAAATCCAACAGTCCGCTGGTATAAAGATTAAATGCTGCCTTCTTATCTCGGTGCAAAGAGTCTTCCTTTTGGTTTGGTTTGGCTTGACTTGGCTTGGCTTGGCTTGGGAAATTTCCCGCAACAGGCCTGGCAGAAGGACAACCTCAGACTCCTTCTGCGAAGAAACAGGAGAAGCAAAGGTAAGTTGTGATAAAGTTTGGAAATGGCCTGGGTCCAACCAAAGGGTTAAACACATGAAGGGTTGCACACTGAGATGCTTTGTGATGAGCAAAATTTTAGTATCCTGTGAAAAGTGGTATCCAAGGGTCCCCTGAGTCTGTGTTCTGGGGTGAAAAAATAGCCAATGAGGAAAACAGGGACCAGAGTCAGGAACAGAGGGCAAAGAGGAGGCACGATCTGGAGAGGGCCTGTGGGGTCATGAACAGAATGTGAGCCTTGAAACCCGGAGCACGGGCTGGTCCCTCGTACTTTCAGTTTACTTCCGTGCAGTGGTAAGCAAGGCAGCTCTCTGTCTTCACTTCTCTACTAGCAAAGTAAGATTTTTCAACTGACACTATTATATATGATTATATGACATATTACAGGTTAAAAGTACCAGCACCCAGCTAGGTATTATTCCAAAACCACTGAGACATAAAAAGGGAAACAAGGCATTTATACACAATAGAGTACTACTCTGCTATAAAGATGGATAAATTTGAGTCATTTGTAGGAAAATGGATACACTTTGAGACCACAATGTTAAGTGAAATAAGTATCTCATAGTTTCTCTTACATGAGAAACTAAAAGTATAAATAAATTAAGGAGCAAAGTAAAAGACAGATAATAGAAAACACACAGATAGATCTTTGCAAACGGGAAGGAGACCAAGAGACAGGGAGTGGGAGGGAGGGTATGGGAAGGGGAAGTAAAAAGAATTAAGGTGTGTTATTTATGTATGTCAGTTCCCCAGGATGAACATGGTCATTACGTACCGCAAACATGCACTAATAAAAATTTTAAAACACTAAAACTTAATTTTAATAAAAGGAAAGAAGGGAAGAAGGGAAAGAAAAGAAAGAAAAAGAGCAAGAAACCAAAGACAATCACACTTGAGATGCTGCTTCTCAGGAGGAGAAGATTGAAAGGACAAATTTCAACAATGGCAGGAAAAGGAGGTATGGCTGTAGCAAAACCACAAATAGCAGCAAATGGTACCTGCATGTCACATTTGCCACATAAAGAGCAAGATACCAATGTCAGTATTGGTCAGACCCACTTCTGAAAGGGTCTATAAGTACAGAGCAAAAATAGTCCAGTCCTTTATTCATTCATCCCTTCACTCACTCAAAAAACCTTTGCTGTAGCCAGAGTTGCAGCTAGGAAGACTGCACAGCTGCGATGTGGGGAAGAGGGACCATCACAATGTAACGGCACCCCCAGAGCTCTGTGACCACAGGCCTGTGTGAGCACACCAGCAGTCTGGATCTAAATTCAGTACAGAGATGACTAAGGCAGTCAACCACTGCTTTGTAAGAGCCTGCAGTCTACTAGGAAAAACAGATCCTTGAATACAGTCTTGTAACACAGTATGCTCCCTGCTATGTGTGCTCTAGAGCCGGGGGTGGGGTGGGAGTGGGGGAGGGTGATAAAATCTTACAACAGATTTCGTAACTGTCTACATCAGCAATGTCAAACCTATTGTACACGTGCTACAGTAGGCCGGTTTGTAACCTTGCAAGTTCTAAAAGGTTGACCATCACTGTTCTACACTACTGTAATAAATATCTCATGTTCTTGTAGTCAGGTAAAACCATTTGATGGTTATTCTAGTGTTACTGTTGCAGCACCTTTTTTTTTTTTTTTTTTTTTTTTTTTTTTTTTTTTTTTTTTTTTTTTTTTTTTTTTTTTGTGGCACCGGGGATCGAACTGACAACCTCACGCCTGCCAGGCAGGTGCTTAAACCACTGAGCCAAACTCCCGGCCCTAGTTTTTTGGGGCAGGGTCATACTATGTAGCTCAGGCCAGCCTTGTGCTCGTGTTGTGTTGTAGCCTAAGCTGGCCTCGAACTCACAATGCTCCTCCTACCTCAGCCTCCGGAGTGCTGGGATTAAAGGCACGCGCCACCATGCCCGGCTTGCAGCAGTCATGTTTTAGTGATCTTTGTTCATTTCATATCACTAAGCACTGTGTCCTAAGTGTTATTAAACTATTCTCTATCATATCCTTCAAATGCTAAAGCTGCCATGGAATCCACCCAAGTCTACTGTGAATACCAACTATAACTTCTGGGGATGATTTGTTTGGACAATGAAATATAGCCCTATTAATTCCATTACCTTGGGCTTATTCATTACTATGGGAAAATGAGCTATTTTCAAAGAATTGCCATTTGTTTTGAAAAAGTAAATACTGACTATAGCTTTTTGTTTTGGTAAATATCTCACAACCAGTCAACCTATAGGACAAGATAAATTGTATTTTATTTCAAATATCTGCAAAATTCAGATCTCAACACAGTCATGTTATATGCAAACAAGTTCTTAAAGTCTGAGTGCTCTTCTTTGAAAATTTATAAAAATACCAGCCTGAGGTAGGAGGATTGTTGTAAGTTCAAGACCAGCCTGGACTACTAAGTGAGCCCAAGGACAGCCTGAACCACATAGCGAGACCCTATCTCAAAAAGACAAAAAAAAACAAAAACAAAAACAAAATTATAAGAATAAAAACCACATAGAACAGTGCCACTGGAAGAGAAGGCAGAGGTGAGATCCAGTTATCTTATACTCCAAAACATGGAGGAGCAACACTGTTTCACTGTAATAAATTGAAGGGTCCCTGAAATAGGTACATTGCCCAACCACACAACACCTATGAATCATCAAGGCACCAATTACTTCTCAGGACTTCAGATTGCACATGTTTTTCTCGGATAATAATGGTTCCATAACAAAATAGCCGCTGAGTTCCAAGATTTTAACAGCGCCCCTGGCTATCCTATTTTTGACTATGTATGAAAGAAAAATGTCCAAAACCACAGAATCTTAGAATCATAAGGTCATCTTCTCTAACATCCCATCCAATGTAAAAATGTCCTCTTTATAGCTCTAACATTCAATAAAATCTGTCTGACCCTCCAAATTATTAGAAGGTACTTCAGTATATTGACATGAAACCTGCCTGCAACTTCAAAATACTGCTCTTACCTTAAACTATTGAACACATCATGCCTGATTCCACCTCAGACCTCAAAAAGTAAAGCATAAATAGAGTGCAGAGCCCAAAATAAGTGAGAAAGTGCCTACGCACTTTGAAGGCATACAAGGCAAGGTGAATTATATTGTGGGATGATGAATGGACTGGCAGATATGCATGAGGATGTGGGACAGTCTGAGGAATCAAAGAAAAGGCAAACAAATTCAGTGCAGGTTTTGAAAAAACGGAAGAGATTGACTCACTAATCTATAGGCCAATGAGCTTTATGTCCATCATTAGCAAAGTTCAAGAACAAATGACTGGGGCCGGGGATGTAGCTCAGTGGCGCAGCACATGTCTGGCAAGCGCAAGGCTCTGAGTTTGGTTCCCGATACCAAAAAAAAAAAAAAAAAAAAGCCCCTTAAGGAACAACTGATTGCATAGGTTGTCAGCATTTCTCACGAAATGACACCTATTTACTTTTCCAGCAATGTTAGAGTTCCTCAATCCAGCTTGAGCAATACAGACACAGATGATTCGCAAGCACTTGGCTGGCAGCAAAGACCAGGAAGTGCCACGGGTTCACCAAGAGTAACCCAGGCCAAAAGCGCACTTCCTCTTTTGAGATTGCGATATTAAGTAGTGGTAGCAAGCTGTCAGCACGAAGTGCTAAAAGGTTCGCCACTACTGGACTAGAAGAATGCCATAAGCACAGTGTTTAATTTCAGTAAAATCTCTCTGTCTAAATCAATAATCTGCACGAAGTAGTACAACTAAATATAAATTGGCCAAGCAGAAACCAGATTAATCACTGGTTCATAAGCCATTTTGGGGTCTTCTAAATGACAGGGTTCCTAGCTAAGTAACTAGGAGGAAAGAGATGAAGAAACGGAGGAGACAGGTGAGGTGGGAGCTAATTCGTCATCCTTTGTGAACTATGGCACCTCCCGAGGGTCCTTACTTTCATCTACGACTTCCAGAGATCACTTGCCTAACACAATCTTAGGTTTGCCAAGGATCAGCAAATATCAAGCTCCTGGCTCTTCATAGTCCGAGGCATATCTTTAAGAAAGAAATTACATGAGTCTCTGTTTCTTCTCATTTGGTATTCCATGATATTCTCTTATCTCTGCAGTGATTCTGATCTCTGGCTCTTTAATCCCATCTCCCAGGGTTGTGTTAGTTTATCCATGTACCTTACAATATAATTTAAACTGAAAGATATAATCCTATTGAAAAACTTGGTGCAATCAGGGCTCTGTTCAGAAAGTCCTTGCCAATGTCTAACTAGTACAACCACTATAGAAATCTATATGGAGATACCTCAAAAACTAAAACTAGAAATTCCATTTGACCCAGTTATTCCCCTTATAGGTATTTACCTGGAAGAGTTAAGGTATCACATTACAGTGGTACATACATACCCATGTTTATAGCAGCACAATTCATAACAGCTAAATCTTGAAAGTGGACTATATGTCTATCAATAGACAAATGGATAATGCAAATGTTTTATACACACACACACACACACACACACACACACAGTGGAATACTATTGAGCCATAAAGATACACTTGAGTCATTTGTAGGAAAATGGATGCACCTTGAGACCATAATGTTCAGTGAAATAAATCAGGTGCACAAGTTCAAATACCACATAGTTTCTCTTATATGAGAAACGCCAAATATAAATAAAAAGCAAAATTAAAGATAACAGGTAGTAAGGAGACAGATCTTTTTCAAATAGGAAAGGGATCAAAAGATGGGGCAGAACTGGGCGTGGTGATGCACTCCTTTAATCCCAGCACTCGCGAGGCTGACGTAGGAGGAGTGTTGTGAGTTCAAGGCCGGCTTGGGTTACACGTGAGCACAAGGTCGGCCTGAGCTACATAGTGTGACCCTGTCTCAAGAAACAGGGTCACACTACGGGAGTTTGGCTCAGCGGCTTAAGTGCCTGTCTGGCAGGAGCAAGGTTGTGAGTTTGAGCCCCGGTGCCACAAAAAAAAGAAAAAAAAAAAAAAAAAAAGACGGGGCAGGTGAAAAAGGAGTTAAGATGCGTTAGGTACACGTATCCAACTCCTCAGAAGGAATGTAAACATTAGGTACTGCAAACATGGACTGATAAAAAGAAAAAATAATGAACTTGGTGCTGACAGGCATGGGAGTCAGGGAGTCCAATAGAAAGAGCCAAACCTGGAAGCCAGGCTGGATCTGAATCTTAGTCCATCACTTACTGTCTTTGTAACCCTCAAGCTTGTTATTATATCTTCCTGAGCCTCCGTTTTCTTATCCATAAAACAGGATTGGCAATAATAATACCCTCCACGCATAGCTGCCATAAGTACTAGGCAAAAAAGTAACTTCATTCTCTTTTATGGCACTCAGTCCTGAGTGGAGATTCGGCAAAATGTAGCTGTGACTGTTATCATCGTGACCTATCTTGTATGCTTTGGTGTATTCTTCACTGTGTTTATGTTACACATTCCAGTTTGAAGATCACTCTCTTTGATAAAGAGAGAAGCCAAATAATTGAGCAGGTCTGCTTTCCGTCATATGTTAACATTATTCCATCTGCCTGGAGGGATGAGCTTAGCCTTTCCTTGTTCCTCTTGTTTTGAACGCAGCTTTAAAGAACACCGTTCTTGCATCGGCTGCATCAGCTCTGTCTGAACTTGAGATCTGCAGGTATTTCCTTATGGGTTTACGCCGCTCTTCTGAATTTGCCCTTGATCATCTGCTTGTCTTTTAATCTTCTGTGCATGTTCTCCTAACACCCAAGCCCATCAAAAAGTTCCTTGTTCTTAAATTGGTTCCTTCCCTGTTTCTTCCCAATTCAAACATACTGTGATTTTTCTATCAAATTTTTCTTTGTTCTTTAGTTTTCTCTATATTCCCTTTGCTTTACTGGTGCCACCTCCCAAGTTTCCAACCATGTCTTTTTTCTGAAATACAGTTTGTGAAAAAGTCACTATTTGGTTATATCTATCTACCTTTCTATCTTTTTTTTTTATTACCAAACAATACTATATGGTTGCTCCCTCCCAAGGGTTTTATCAGTCCTACCTGGAGAAACAGTTTTTTGAGTTGGTTATTCATAATGCATGTTCAAAATGTATTTCCCTCTCACTGCTTCCTCAGCCTGGTTTAAAAAAAAAAAGAAAAGAAAACGACAAAACACCTTTTGCTTTCTATGGATTCAAACATGTATCAGATTTGGGAGAATTAGAACTCTTTATTCTTGACTCTTATCTTGTCTCCCGCAATCTTGACATTTGGCTGAATCTAACTATGTGTCGCATTGGAAATCAGCAAAGTTAAACTTACTTATTTAATAACACTAGCCTATTTAATAGTTCAGGCCTATTTAAAAGGTTTTGGGCTCATAGACGAGAATAGCCTGCGCTTTGAGGTCATGACAGTTCACAGTCACGATTTCTAAAGAGGTTGGCAAAGGATGAAAGTTTACATCCCCAACTCAGTAAGCCATGAAAACACCTTTCTCTCACATTTTTAAGCCCTGTGAATTCACGGCTATTTCCAGAATCCTAATGGAAGCAAGAACACAAAAAAGAATTCTAATATTGTATGCCATAACCCCTTGTCTTTCAAATGCGTTCAGGAGAAACAAGCCCAAACCAAACAAAAATCCAGTGTGGCTATGTGCAGAAATAAGGAACAATTTTAATTATACTACAGTCTAGCATGCCAAAATTTATTCTTTTTATTGAATGAGAGGAAATTCTACCGGAGAAGTACAACATTTCAACGATCAGCTAAACATTCTGAAATGTATCCAAAGGCCTACATGTTGATGTGCTCAAAGTAAAACCTCTGAGTCTGATAAGTATAACTGAGCTTAATTCCTAGTCAGCCACAGGCCTTAGACTAAGAATAGCAATAAATACAAAAATATCCACCACTTGTCGTTCAACCAGCGCGCATGTGCCAGAATCGCTCCCGTCCTCTCCCCTACGCTCTGAATCATCCACCCCATTTTCTCGCATTGCTAAAAGTTCTTTAGCAATTCAAAATAAAATCAGAGGAAAAGCCATTTCTTAAGAAAGGTTTAAAAGTGCCTGAAATTTCTGTCTACAGCCTAATCAAGCACAAAGACTCACTGTTTATTATCCGTGGCATATTCTTCAATGAATTTTTTTAAAGGAATAAAACCTGGAGTAATGAATCAAACACAGAGACAAAGAAAAAGACTTCTGCCTGGTCCAGAATAACTTGGCAAGTGGGTCAGTACTGAGCCACATCTGTGCTGTACTGGGCTTCTAAAGTAAACTGCTGGCAAACCAGCAGTGGCCTCCTCAAAATAATTAACCTTCAAATGAAGCCACGGAGACCACAGCCCTTTCTGTAGTTGAAAACCTCAGAAAGTAATTAAGTATGAAAGTACTTGAAAGTAACTAAGAATGTTTTGGATGTTACTATTTGATCTGACCCGTGCTGTAGAACCATCATGGTCAGAAAAGGAGAAATAAACACTGTTCAAAAAGCTACAATCACAAGGAAAAGTCGGCTTTGGCAGAAAGGTGTGTTGATTTCCCCCCGGCGGTGTTCACTGCAAGATGGATCTCATTCCTTTGAGCTATGTTTTATCCATCGGCACAGCTCAAGAGTACACAAAACTGATTGCACTTATTCACCGTCTGTGACCCTAGACTTTCCTCTTTTTTCCTTGACTCAGCAGCTGAGCTCAGCTTCCTCTCTCTGACCTTCCTTTTCCAAATGCTGGAGCACAGCAGGCATTTCTAGGTCAGCAGAGGAAACTATCACTGCCTTCCAGAACAGTATCTACTGTGTATTCGAAAGACTAAACAAGAACCAGCAGTTATAATTCAGCATACCAACCTTGTCTCTGAGCCTGATTAGGGCAACGCATAAACAGCCTCGACTCTGCTCCACGATCCACCCCTGCAGCTGGCTGTCACCAACCACCTGAACATGAGGTTCAGCCTAGCCTGCAAGACCGCCTGCCTGGTCTAAATTCCCTGCCACGCTGGCCATCACACTGTCTTCCTGCTGCCTCATGAGCCCATGACAAAGCCCACATCTCATCCTTTCCATCCCCTCCCGTGCATTCTGCCACGGCTCAGTTTTTTAAAAAACTTTTATTGGCCTGAAATTCACACACATAAAATTCACCCACTTTAAGTGTGCAATTCAATGGCTTTTAGTACGTTCGGAGTTGTGCAACCAACACCACAATCTAATTATAGGGCATTCTATTACCCCCAAAAGAAAACCAATGCCCATTAGCAGTCACTTCCTGACCCCAGCCCTACCCCATTCCCAGCCTTAAGCAACCACTAATCTACTTTCGCTCTCTATGGATTTGCCTATTCTAGGCATTTCATATAAATGTGGGTGGTGTTTTGTAACTGGCTTTTTAATTTGGCATAATGTTTTCAAAGCCCATCCACATGGTAGCTTTTATTGCTAACATTCCACTATGTGTGGCAAACACAAAGGTCTATCCATGCAGCACTGAATGGACCTATGGCTGGTGTCCACTTCTGTCTGCCACGACCAAAGCTACTATGGATAAGCTTTTTGTGTGATCACACGTCTTCATGGATTGTGGCCACGAATTTTTACCAGCGTCTTCCTTCACTGTCTTTCTTCGCTGGTCTTAAGTTCAGGATTGTCTTTCAGAACCAAAGTACTTGGTAAACAATCATTCATATACAGGCTGGATAGAATGAAAACAGGTGCAACCTTTTGAAGGACAATTCTACCAATATTTTAAACACGTGTACTTTATGACCCAAGAATTCTATCACAAGTTTAATAAATATAATCAAATCCAGTATAAATTTTACAGGCTTGCAGATGACTACAAGGCATTTCTCTGCAGCAGAGTACATAATAAACAGCAAAGATTAAGAAAATAAACGTAAGGCCGGGGATATAGCTCAGGGGCACTGCACCTGCCTGGCAAGCACGAGGTCCTGAGTTCGATTCCCAGTACCAAAAAAAAAAAAAAAAGAGAGAGAAGAAAAGAAACTTAAAGATTGCTCAGTTAAGAATCACTTACAAACCAGACATGCTGACATACACCTCTAATCACTCTGAGAGGCTGAGGCAGGAGGTGTACAAGTTCAGCCTGGGCAACTTAACGAGACCATCACAAAGTAAAACATAAAAAAGGGCTGGGGTTATAGCTCAGTGGAAAGGCCCTAGGTTCAGTCTCCAGTACTGACCAAAGAAGGAGGAGGAGGAGGGGATGGGAAGGGGGAGAAGAGGAGAAGGAGGAAAAGGAAGGGGAAGGAGAAAGGAGGAAAGGAGGAAAGGGAAGAAAGAAAGAAAGAAATCATAGAAAGTACAGTGGACTACTAATCCACTGATTAAAAAATAATAAGGTAGAACAAAGTACTAGTACAACAAACTATCCCATGCATTAATTAAAGGAAGCAAGTTACATAAAAATACATATTCTAAACGAGTCTACTTATATTTAAAAAGTATAAGCTTGAATGTCCATTGAAAATGTATATAAAGGGGCTGGAGATTTAGGTCAGTGGCTTAAGTGCCTGCCTGGCAAGCTCGAGGTTGTGAGTTCGAACCCCAGTACCAAAAAAAAAAAAAAAAAAAGCCTATAAAGTATACACTTGAATGTGCATCTAAAATGTCTATTTTTTTAAAAATGAGAATTCAAAGTTTGATGGAAAGGGACAACTATTTTGTATTTTATATCTTTTTTGTATTTCGTATACTTTTTCCATAATCACTAAATTGTCAGTATGAAATGAGTTTGGAATTTAAAAAGGAATAGTTTAACATAATGCAAATACTCCTCACAGGATGCCCTACTGTGAGTAAGCCATGGGAGGGTGCAAGGAAATGAGTGCCAAGGAGAGCAGAGCCTCGGCAGGGAGGAGCAGCGAGTGCGGGAGGCAGCGGGAGGCAGCCGGACTTCCTCAGCCATCCCAGCCACCCACATTCGAATCCCACAGTGGGAAGCAGCCTACGACCCCGACTGCATTCTCAGAAAGGCAGTACCAGGGGAGAAGGGGACGTCGCACCAGCCTGCTCTCACTTGGCCGCCAGGCTAAGAGTGGAAGGGTTGTGCCCCCCATGTCAGGCCCACAGAGCTCCTATGCAATCCACACTGCCACCCACGGCAGCCCAGACAGAGAACCCGGTGGGGGATCCAAGGCCTTTCCAAATGGCAGGGCTGCTGGATGACAGAAGCCTGGATCCCTGAATGTCCACGTGGAACAGAGCTCTCCTGACTCGCATCCAGCAGGAAATAGCCAAAGTGAAACCACTGAGATCTGTGGAGACCTCATCATGGTTTGGGCTTTTGACAGGTGTTTTGTGTTTGTCTTTTTTTTTAAAGTGTTCTCTATGCACATCCACAACCAGCCAAAGATAACCCACACCAACGACTCAAATACAAGTATGGACACATGTGTAAGGAATTCTCTAAACTTTCTAGTAGATAATACTACTTATATTTTACAGAATGTGGAAACTGAACCTCAGAGAAAGACAATAACCAGCCCAATGTCACACAACTTCCAGTTGGCATGGGCAAGATCTGAACGCATGGATTTCTGACTCCAAGTTCACCTGCTCTGTGCTTTGGGACATGATGACTGTCCTTGCTACCCAGCAACCTTCCTCGTTGCTAACAGTTTTTGCAGGGGCTACTTCTTCTGATAAACTTGATACTAATAAAAAATAATAATAAATAGGGTAAATGTGTTACTGAGAAGCAGCACAGGCCATGGCAAGCAGGCCTATCTAGGAAACCCGAGGGGAGGGAGGGCAGGAACCTGGCTCTGCTGTAGCCAAGCCCCAGCCCGGACCTCACTCAGCCTGTGGCTGTGGAAGATGAAAAGTCCCACTAGGACCACATCATCAGAAATATCGATAATGTGCTCTAGGAAATAAGCAGGAGATGACTACACCACTTTAATTTTCCCTTAAAAGAGTCAGTCTAACATCATTAAGAGTGACATTTAAATGCTAATTGAAAAAGCAGTGTTCTCCTGTCTCTAGACAAGTATTTGCATGTTAAGTAATTCTGGGAATAAGAAGACCATCTTCCACTATGGGGTGTCAGAAGGCGAGGGGAAGATAAAAGGTTACAGCAGAGACATAATTAAATTACTAGGTTTCAAGAGTTCCAAAAAGAAATAAGCTATCCTTTGGGATGCAAATTCATACTGCCTCTTTTGGGAAGAGTGCATTTTAATGAAAGGTCCAAAATATAGATTTCCAACTTCAGTACTCTTTAATGCAACCCCTTCATCACAGATCAAAATGATTTTTACCTGAATAGTGGCTAACGAACTCATAAAGGCTGTCAACATGAGAGACAGAGGCCTGCTGCCCTCAGAGCTCACAAACCACAAACACACTCTGAATAATCACAAAGAACATCGATTTGGTTTTTTAAACAACAAACCATCTCTTTCTAAAGGAGTCATGAAAATTAGTACAAACCCACAAACCACAGAACCAGAAGGGTGTTAGGATGAATGTTTTATAAATGAGGTTACCTCCAAAGATAATTTTAATAAAGTAAACATTTAACTTGCTGCACTCACACCATACTTATTAGGATTATAATTTGTATTGTAGTCAAATGAAAACTTCTCCAATCTCACTAGTAATACAAAATTCAAATTGAAAATATAAGTTATTATTTTTCCTACTAAATTGGAAAATACTGATAAAGAAATTACTAGATTCTCTGGATTCACAGGAATGGAACCTACTGTAACTCTGGGTAGAGTTTACAATGATAGAATTCAAAAGGCGAGATCAAGATGCACACTGTATGATTCAGAAATTCCTGTTTCAGGGGTTAATTTTAAGAAGATCAAAAGATATTAAAAATGTGTTTGTATGAATGTGCATGGCCACACTGTTTCTAACAATAAAAGAGGATAGGAACAACCTAAGTTTACAACATGAAGGGACTGATCAAATAAATTTTGGTACATATAAAATATTCCGTAGCATTGAAAACAATTATGTTAAAAGCCAGTTGTGGTGGTACATGTCTATATTCCCAGACAGAAAGACTGCTGTAGGTTCAAGTGAATTCAAAGCCAGCCTAGAATACATAGAGAGATGCTGTCTTGAAAAACAAACAAAAAATTATGTTAAAACTAAATACAACATAAACACTAGCTGAATTTCACAATACTCATGTAAATGGAAATAAATTCCCTGTACTTGAGCTGAAGGTTCAATACTATAAAGACATCAATTTGCCTATATATTTGATCATAAAAGAATCTGATTCATAAATTCAAAATAATCTGTCAAAAGCCCTTCAAATCTGAGTTTGTAAAAACTGACAAGATGATCCTAAGCTTTATTTGGCAAGTACACACAAAAATCTTTAGAATTGGCAAAAGACTTAGTCTCTAGTTTATCAACTTATAGGATTTAAAGCACAGTAGCACAAGGGAAAATAAATCAATGGAAGAGAATAGAGGGCTCAAAGCTGGACCATGCATATATGGACACTTGATTTATGAAAAAGGAGGCACTGCAGAACAATGAGAAATTAACAATCTTTTTAGATAAACACTACTTGATCAACTAAATAACAAAATGGAATAAAATTAAACTGAATGCTAACTTCTACCGTTCAGAGCACGGGTCTAAGTTAAAAGAATAAAGTTGACAGACAATCACATAGGATGATACCTTCATGACCTTGGACATAAGCAAAGGTTATCTTATAAAGAGTACTCAAAAAGCACTAATCACAAAGAGAATGAACACCATTAAAATTGGGAACCTCCACTAACCCTATTAAGAGAGTAATAAAAGCAGCCACAAAATGGGAAAAGGTATTTCTAACACATGTGACCAACAAATGAACTTACATCTAAAATGTAGGGGTGCAAATAAATAAGAAAAGGTCTGACAACTCTTTAAGAAAGTGCACAAAAGAATTAAGCACTTCAAAACCACCTCCCAAAGATAGCTAGCTGGTCAATAAATTTGTTTTTGAAAGCTTTGAATCTCCTTGGCTAAGAGGAAAATGAAAATTAAAATCACAAGATACTATAACATGTCTACTAGACTGAATAAAAACAATATGATGACAATACCAAAAGTTGCCAAAGATGTAAAACAATAGGATCTAACACATATTGATGAGGCAGTTGTAAATTAGTATGGTAATTTTAGTAGTATCCCATAAAGTTGATGTGAACTTCTAATTCCATCCCTAGGCTTATAACCAGACAATTCAAAAATCTGTATGTGTGCCAAAGCTATGTACTAGAATGTTAATATAGCAACCCTTTTTATAATAGCCCCTAACTATAAAATTCCAATGGTCATCAAAAACAAAATGGGTAAATACTATGGCATCTTCTTTCAGTGGAAGAAGATTCAGTAATGACATATGAATGAAAAAATAATACATGTTAAAATGAAAATAGATGGACCTTATAAATGAATGCTAACTAAATTAAATTTAAAAAAAAACCTAAGTACATTCATTTACATAAAGTTCAAAAACAGAGGGTATAATGTTATATTCAAAACAGCCATTCTCTCTGGTGGGAGAATGAGGCCCCGGGCGGCTTTGAGGCTAATGGAGATGTGTACTGGCCTCGCTGACGGTGACAGGGATGTGTTCACTTCACGTTTATTCACTGAGACGGCGCAGCAAACCTAGGATCCGTGTACTTCTCGGCTTGTATTGCCATACTGCTATAAAATATTCTATATTCACTAGCTTGGAAGCACATCCATGACATATTAAGTGGGAAAAGGATCACTCAGAAAAGTATATAGTTCTCTTTAGAGAGAGTATAAACATTTTCCCCCCAGCACTCCAGGAGCACACACTAGGAAAGTACTACGACACTAAGCTACACCTCTAACCCAAAGCGCATTTTTATTAAATCCACTTAGGACCAGAACTTCTTTAATTTCAAAAGCTAATGGAAGTGAGAATTCATTAAAAACACACACTCCTGTTGCCTAAAACACTGTTGACTTGGCACTAAACATTTCAATACTTGCTGACTAGAACTCTACATCATCTGCATGAATCATCTATCTTCCCTATTCATAATCTACTTTTCTATTTTCAGTTCTAGTTTCTTTAACGACATGAAAATTTAAATATGTGAAACAATATGAATGTCGAATCTTTCATGACTTTTAACATTTCTTTTCAAATCTTTCACAATTATTCTACCCACTGTGAATTTCAAAGTAATGGTTTTAGATATCTGTCTTTATCACATTTCGCTAAACCGTTAAATCTAATTTTACTGAAGACAATAACTCTATTTTTACACTAAGCTTTCATTGGTTTATAAGTTTAACTGGCATAAACAGAACTAAGGAAAAAACAAGTGGGCCTTAGTAAAAACACAACTTTGGATATATTGAAGAGAAATGTGGTAACTGTCAGAAGTGTTTCTAATATACACATACTTAATTCTTTGCATAAGAAATATGGAAGGATAAGCTAGGTACACTGGGGCACATCTGTAATCCCAGACTCTGTGGAAGCTGGCAATAGGATTGCAAGTTCAAGGCCAGCCTAGGCCTAGGCAGGACACTGTCTTAAAATTTTAAGAAGTCGGATAAGGACTGGGATATAGCTCAGTACAAGGGCCTGGGTTCAATCCCTAGCACCAAAAAAACAAAAAAACAAAAAAACAAAAAAAAAGGAAGACCGTTTATCACAGGTTTATCATCATTAAAGGTGTTTCTGGTGATGTTTAATTTGATTTGCTTGTGTATATTTCTTCAGAGAACTTGTATTGATTATATTTTTTAAAAAAAATTTCAAAGCACAAGCAGCAGCAGCTTGTCATACGAGCACTCTCTGACATCCCCTGGAATTAGTTTGGTGGCTGTTGGAAGCAGATGACATGAAGCTTGCCTTCCTCCCAGAGTGTAAAATGTGATGGCCAAGGATTTAAATTAAATCAGTCAATATTCAAACCCCAGCTCCACCATTTGCTAACTATAAATCCTTAGGAATGTCTCCCCTCACAACAGATTTCACATCTATAAAAGGGAAATCATGCCACTCTCCACAGACAGGTGCTGAGGACGAATGTGATTCGTGCAGGATCCAAAGCCCCAAGCGCAGCACCTGACGCAGACTGAAAACACAGGGAGGGTTCGTAACCGGGGAGACAGAACCGATGGATGCACGACAGAACAGAATAAAGGCAAGGCTTTGCAGCACAACCTACCAGCAAGGGGCTGAGGAAACGCAGAGTGAGGCCCAGGAACCGAAGGGAAATGTGGGTCACTCCTTACAGAGGAAGTGACTCGAGGCTTAAAGGAACTGAAGAATACAGACCAGTAGTTTAAAAAGAAAAGTATACGAAGAAATCCTAAACAAGTCTGCTGGGCTCATTTGCCCATATGGCTGCAGCTCGGAACTACAGAAAAACGTGAAAGGGCCAGGAGTTTGGCTCAGCGGCTTACGCGCCTGTCAGGCAGGCGCGAGGTTGTGAGGTCGATCCCCGGTGCCGCAAAAAAAAAAAAAGAAAAACGTGAAGAAACCAGGGTCCTTTGTAAATGTGAGCTTTGATGGTTTGGAGAGCACAGGCAATGGGCTTCCTGCCCGGGACCAGATGGAAAGGACAAGGCTGGGCACATGTGAGAAGGAGGAATCACGGAAATGCGTCCAAGTCCTTTCGAGTACTGTTACTTGAAACACAAATCCTTGATGTCCAACTTGAGCTGCTGTCTCCAGGGAGTCCCCACTGGAACACCTCATGGCTTTAATCAACAGCTCTTCCTCCACAGTTCCAGGCACTGGGCTGGGCACTGAGAACTGACAGATGAATAAGACAGTTCACTGCCGTCCGGGAGCTTACATTCCAGAAGGCCTGGCTCTCCACCTTTCAGCAAAGGGTGGCTGATGCCAATAACACCTAAACGTCCATCTTATGAAAGGAGGGTAATACAAAGGTGTCGCACGTGACCATCTTCATTAGGGCAAGTTTCACCTTGAAGTTCAGTTGAGCCTTGGCCAAAGGTAGAATAAGAACTAGAAAGAATAATTAGGAGCTTTGCCAAATTCAATAAAGGAACTGCAGACTGCACACACCAGCCAGAGAAAAGTCCCAGGGTGGCTGGACACCAAATCAGATGATATGGTCCAATGGGAAATTAAAAAAAAAATATATATATATATATATATATTATTACTGGTCACAAATGTGGAGTCTTTTAGCTTTTGTTTTAATCAGAAAAAGCAGTGTCTTTAATTACACTAAGTGTTCCCTATGGCTTTTCCATCATTAAAACATTGTACATTTTTGTACTACATCATATGCAGACACTAATTAGGCCCAGGCAGCGGGGAGGGCAGGGAAGACACAACTCAGCAGCACAGCCTCACTGCTAAGCCAGGCCCCAGAATTGTAAGATTCACTAGGGAAGGCTTCTGGGAAAAGTCTCAAAGTCTTCCAGAGACTTAGTAAATTGGCTGGTGTAAGTTGTCAGAGAATGAACAATGACAAGCAGAACAAGCAGATGTTTTGAGTTTTCCATATTTACTAGCTATCTCCCCAAAATTATGTTTTTTATATAATACTTTTTTACCTTTTAAGGGAATGTCAATTTCTATCACTTTCAAAATGTCTCTGTTAATGCTTCTCCAACTATACCTCCAAGAATAACCAGCTACAGCTCCTCCATCCGCACCGCGGTATCCTGCTGAAATCATGCATGGAAGTCCTGCACCACTTCACAGAAAAGAAGTTCCTAAATGAAACATTCTCAAAGTATTTTCCTCATAATTCTGTTTTTGAACTTGTGGCACTAACCAGTGTTTTTCCAAAGAATGAAAAAAAAAGAAAAGGGATAAAGGAAAAAAACAAATTTCACTGGGGGGAAAAAATGAGAAATGGCTGATCATTCTTAGTCCATGCTATAGTCTGGATGTAAAAGCCTCCCCCCGCAAAAAAAGGCCCTGTGTGGAAGGCTTGGTCACCTTGGCTCACCACTGGGAGCCATGAAGTTCTAGCACAAAACACCATTCAACATAATACCATCCTTGCCAGGCGTGGTGGTGCACGCCTTTAATCCCAACACTCAGGAGGCTGAGGCAGGAGGATCATTGTGAGTTCGAGACCAGCCCGGGCTACAAAGTGAGTTCAAGGCCAGCCTGAATTGCATAGTGAGACCTTGTCTCAAAAAAAAATAGGGCCAGGGATTTAGCTCAGTGGCCTAAGCACCTGACTGGCAGGCGTGAAGTTGTGAGTTCGATCCCTGGCACCAAAAAAAAAAAAAGACCTAATACCATCCTCTAAGTGCTTGAGGGTTTAGAGTCGCTCACATTCTGGCCACTAGTGTTCAAATTGGTACAAAAGCAATTATTTCAAAAAGAAAAAAACAAAATAGTAACAAATCTCACAGATGTATTCACTCCCCTAAGAAGTTAAGACTGTACAGCTATGGCACCCAACAGGAAAGCTGACCTGTTTTGTTTTGTTTTGTTTTGTTTTGTTTTGTTTAGCTCGCCTCTTCTTTCCTGCATTAGCACTGAAAAAGTATGGCATTACCTGTGGGAGGGTTTACAAGAAATGAGTCACAGCAATGATTCTGGAAAGGGGAACCAGGAGACTGGGCACAGGAGTAGAAAGAAGACCTTCAGCCTCTGTAACTTCTGCACACATGTATTAGCAGCACAAAATCAGTGAGTTTTAAAATCAGAACACTGAATAAAGGTCTGTATATCACTTAAATACCCAAATAGCTGAGAGCCAAGCCTTAGAGTCCCTAGTATCTTTATGACCTCTCAGCTCTTCCCACCTAACCACCACTTTTTCTGAATGTCCACTGTTCTCATCTCCATAACCAAGTTTGTAGTTACATCTAATGTCACTGGTTACTGGTTCAAGCAAGCCAGACATTAGTCAGGCGTGGTGGCGCACCCATTAAGAAGGCTGAGAAAGGAGGATCACTGCAAGTTGAAGGCCAGCCTGGACTATGTAGTAAGTTCAACACCAGCCTAAACTACATAGTGAGACCCTATTTCAAAAATCCAAAAAAAGAAAGTCAGGTATATATCTCTAATGGACTTCAGAACCCTGAAAGGCAAGGAAAAAGATCTGAATTCCATGCTGCCCTATGCCCCATTCTAGAAATGGCAGCAGTAAACACATGGATTAATCACCGTTTTTTTTTTTTTTTTTTTTGGTGGCACCGGGGATAGAACTCACAACCTCACACCTGGCAGACAGGTGCTTAAGCTGCTGAGCCAAACTCCCAGCCCTGGTTTATTGAGGCAGGGTCGCACTATGTAGCTCAGGCCAGCCTTGCGCTCACGTTGTAGCCCAAGCCGGCCTCGAACTCACAACCTACCTCAGCCTCCCAAGTGCTGAGATTAAAGGTGTGCACCTGCCACCACGCCCAGCTTGGATTAATCACTTGGCTAAAAGAGAGCAGAAGCAGCAACCTATCAGGATGTCCCTGGTTCCCTTTATTTAGAGTATACGGTACCATGATGCAAGGAGAGACAAGACTGTCACTTTGAAGACAATGAATTCTTTCTTTAGCATGAAAAGGGTTCCAAGTTATTAACCTTTTCAAATTTATTTTAAGCTTATTGAACTTTTACTTTCCGCCGAGTTGGATCTTTGTTTCAGGTTTTTATTGCAGAAGGGTACTGTTTCCTGTCGGGCTGGGAAGAAACAAAGCACAACACAGCAGAAAAGCAAAGTTTATCCTCTAAAAAGACATCGCAATTTTCTGAATTCACAGTGTTCATCCATCCCTCCTTGATATTAAAGCATGGGCAGAATTTTTCTGAAAATCAGCAAGAAATCCATCAGGGCATACTGAGCAGTAGAGAATTAAAATTGCAAAAATTACTCAGAATGTTCACTTCATTCACATTTGCCACAGAATGAAACTAGTGCTTGGTCATAGTGAATTTTGCTGAAAATAAGCCAGGTGGTTCCTACTAGGCAATGCAACCCAGCAGTGCTATATTACAAGTGTGGACTTAAAGAGCTGTAGGAAGTCAGGGTGCAGCCTATAAGCTGCATCCTCCAGGGGGTGGCGATCCAGGCCCTGCGATCCGCTCAGTGTTTCTGCACCAAGAAACCTGTCCTTCCTCTAGTTGTCTCTAATTCAGTAGGTGGCCAATCCACTCACCCAACTGTTTGGGTTCCAAAACTGGGGATCATCATTGATTTCCTTTGGTTTCACTCCCCACTTTCTGAAAGGAGCCAATTTCATAGCTGCATCCACAGTCACCCTCCTTTAAGTCACCATCCTTTCTCGCCCAGATCACTGATCGGTCTCCCTGAAGACACCCTCTACCCTGTAGGCTACACACAGACTTAAAATGACCTGTTAAAGAAGGAAAACAGGATCACATCACCCCCTCAAAAGGCTTCCCAGGATAATCAGCATAAATCCAAAGTCACATGAGAGTCACCTGGGAAACTTTTTAACAATCAGATGCCTGGGTCCTACTGTGAAGATTCTGATTTAACTGGTCTTGTGCGAGGCCTGTATCAGCCAGATGATGACAGTGTGCAGCCAGGACTAAGGACACTGCCGTCTACCTGGCCTCCTCTCCCACCGCTTCTTGTACTGTTCAACCACAGCTGTTGTTTCTCCCATTCATAGGCCCATCTGTGGCACAGGCCTCCACCAATCATCACTTGGGCAAATGTCACTTCCTCGGGGTGGTCCCCACCCTGGGCACAGTGCTGCCAAATCATCAATGCCAGCAGAGGCTGGGTGTGGTGGTGCACGTTGTTAATCCCAGCACTCAGGAGGCTGAGGCAGGAGGATCACTGTGAGTTCGAGATCAGCCTGGGTTACAAAGTGAGTTCAAGGCCAGCCCGAACTGCATAGTGAGACCCTGTCTCGAAAAATCAGGGCCAGAGATTTAGCTCAGTGGTCTAAGCTCCTACCTGGCAGGCACGAGGTTGTGAGTTTGATCCCCAGTACCAAAAAAAAAAAAAAAAAAAAAAAACAGCAGAGACACAGGGTGAGGAGGAACCTCTCCCACTTGTCCAGGTAAAACAGTACCTACAACAGCACTGGTGTTTTGTGGATGCTTGCTGCTGAATGAGTGACTGAATGAATAACAAGAAGTCCAGCAAACACATGAACTTTTAGAAGTTAAATTCCTACTGAGAAGCCATTACACAGCCACTCCGATTTGGCACACCGTGACAGCAGATATGAAATGACAGTGACAGTGGGGTACAGCAAATTACGTAAATCCTCAAACATCAAAACAGACAATGGGTGCTATGAATCTAGTTCATTTTTCCACCAAACAAAAGCAACAACTAGGAAGGTCACTCATCCGAATAAAACATGCATAGGTCAAAATAAATAATCAGCCTTCTAGATTCACAAGTCAGATCCCTAAAATCACAGCCTGACATTACTGACTTTG